>JANHGC010005051.1:42257-58677 GCA_027560395.1 Boaedon fuliginosus | reverse complement strand
GGATTCGATCTGACAACCTGCTGAACAAGTCAGCAGAGACTGCAGTGCTGCATTTAACCACTGCGCCACCAAGGCTCATGTTATGTTTCAGATGGTGTCCTCCCCCCCACCACACACCAATAGGCACAAAATGCACCTTCCTTTCTCCAGTCTGAAGTAATCCAAGATGGATATTCAGCCATGTCCATTTTGTCCCTGCTGGTACCAAAGCAACAGATCTGAGCTCTCCTCAAAACATCTCTTTCCTGAATGAGAGGAGGAAGAGTGGAAAGGAGGAAGGTGGGCTGAGGTAAGAGCTGTGCTGCTCCTTTTGGGAGGAATAACTAACTTAGCAGCAGCAGAGGAAGAAACGTATGCCACATGGTTTTTTATTCCTTCCTTGGTTTTACACCATCTTCTTCTCTATTACACTCCTGCTGCGGCTCTATATAACCAGGTTTTTTAAACTGAAATTTTGGGCCAAGGAGGGTCTCCAAATGGGTAGATTCGTGTTTTCATTTTATATGCATTTTCACATATTGTAGCAGTAAATTCTACATTGTAGACTTCTCTGTAGACAAGTCCTGCCTGCCTGAATCACCTGTCAATCAATTTAATTTGCTGGCTATGTTTAGAGGGAAAAAGAAAAATCCTGTCTCCAGCTATCTAGGTTTTTTTTCACACTGATCTTATAAGAATCTTGCATGCATTTCCAAAGCATTAAATCCTTTCTGCATTGGGAAAGTTTTGCACACATGCTTGCACTAAACCTCAAATTAATGCTACAAAATACCAAATGCAATGTCTGTGGTGGTGATGAGTATTTAAATTGTGCCTTTAGGAGTTCCATGATTACAGCCTTGGGCCCTGAGCCATCTTGTTATATGCCTGAACATAAACAGCATATACAGAGAAAAGAGGTAAATTTTCTGAAAGAATACCTCTACGCTATCATTTTCCAAAGCCGAAGCAGTTTTTAAGTGTTCTCAAAATTACTAGGAGATACTGTAAAAGCTGTGTATCAAAGAGATGCCGTAAGTAAATTTGCAAGTGGCAAAACATTGATATCAACATTTGACATATGGACCCTAATATAATTGCTAAAATTCCTATTTCTAACAGCTACAAGCATATAAAAAGGATCCAGATGAATTTTTAATTCCCAATGTTCTTTAAGGCTAGCAACACTTTAGACTAATTAAATTTTATTAGTGCAAGAGCATAAAGTTAATTTAAAATGAATGTGGATTTTTTTTTATTTTTGAAGTTGATGTCTAATGTTTAGTAAATGTAAATGTTATTAAAACTATTTGAGTTGCCTAAAAAGACCATAAATGAAAATGGGAACAAAGTCCTAAATTGTACAATTATTCTTTCTGTAGCATAGTAATATTTGGTGTACTGGAAAAATTCTGGTGGAGGAAGAAATATAGATAAAAGGTGCTACTGTGGCAAGTTCATTTGAGATGCTTTTAGAGATAATAAGGCACACATTATACATTTGCCTTACATGTTAGATATACATGCTGAATCCAGTTCCAAAGGGACTGATTTCTCTTTGACACAGTTCAAGTTTTAAATATACCTATTTGATCTCTCCATTACTCTGCTTTATCAATGTTTTTCCTTTCTTTCTGATTTTTCCATCTCCAATCATCCTTGCAGATTCTGCTGCCGGAGATAGAGCAGCAATTATGCTGTACTAAACCCAAGGCCAGCCATGTTATTTGAGAACCCAAGCAGAAAGATACACAGTTATTTCTCTTCTAGCCCTGGCAGTAATCATAAGCTATATAGTTAACAATGTATAACCCTTCCTTGCACTAAGATGTGCTTCCTGAAAATAGCCTTTCTGGCATCTAGCGGCACAAATCTTCCCGGGAATTTTCTTTAGAAATCCAATTTGATCATACAGGACATGAAATATTCAGAATCCACACATTTTGTAATTTACATTCCTTACTAGCTTATCTGCATTGTAGAGGATTCATATGCTAGGTTCAAATAATACATTAAACCATAATATAGTTTAGATGGCTTTAGTTAATGCTTTACCCAGACACTGTAACATTTATCCATTGTATTCATCTTTAATTCACAGTGTGAATCGGGTCTTTCTAGCTTCTTCAACCTAATCTGATTCAGAGATGCAGCCATATGGTCTTTATAGTACAGCATACATACACACATCCTATACTATATAGTAATTTGCTTTTAAAATAATTTTTTGCAATATTCACCAAAGATCTAAACTGAAAGAGAAAACTGATCCAACATACCCACGACAAATTATTTTTTGTAGAAGTCTATGGCATGAGTATATGACTTCAAATTCTATTTTGCTTACCATTTAGTGATTTTAACCAACTCTGTGGATTAGTTGGTTTATTTGTTTGCATGTCACCATCTCCTACTTTGGTGTATTAGATATCATGAATTGCATTATTTCTTCAAACTTTTCTTTTTTTTTCTGAGTAGCACACATGATTTTAAATTCTTAATGTTTGTATCTTTGCCAGATTTTAATTTCATGCAAACTTTTTGATTGCTTGACATTCTTCCTGTAGGCAACTACTAATTGGTGATGGTGGTTTTAAAAAAAAACCCCAATGTTTTTTAAAGCTGTGCATACTTAAAAATTATCCGATAAAGGTATTTTGGAACACATAAGTAATGAGCACAACATCACTTTAAAGCACCTGTGTCTTTTTTTAGGCTTTCATGTAGAATATGAGAATATCTCTGAGCCCTAATGAAGTAACTAACAAAATGTTTAAATATTTATTTAAATATTTAAAAAGTTTAATGCAGCAGCAATTTGGCAGCCACATTCTGCAGCCCAAAGCTTCAGCATTTGTTTCTAAACAATTTTCCATGCATTCTGCCAATTTAGCCTAAAGATAATTAATGCATGAATAATCATGATAAGCTGCAATTGCTGAAAATACAATTGTAGGCTAGGATAGTAGCCTACATTATTAAATGGCACTTATAATTGCCAATACTATTTTAATTTCTATAGAGTTCTGGAGAAACCCTCAAGCTAAATATTTGGCAATTCCATCTATGTTCAGTTAGATTCTATCCATATTGATTTGGTTTCCTGATTCACAGCACATCCATCTTGTCAGTAATAAACTCCCATTTATTTGTCCTCAGTCATCCTCAAATAGTTTATAGACATCCATTAGAGAGTTCTACAGACTTGAGATTTAGAGATAGAAAAAGATAAGCTGTCATATGTATATTTATTTAGATGATTTATGAGCCTGCCCAACTCATAAACTATGACTGGAGTTGGTGTACAAATATAAAACTTATCTGGAAATAACCTCCACAACACAGACATAACCAAGGCTGGGAATAATAAACACTCATTTCCTAACAGAGTGAGATCAAAGGCTATTCTGACTGTGTGGGAAAGAAGACAAATCTTCATGGGTCTATGAGAGGTTAATATATTTGACCTTCCAGCACATTAGAGGGAAGTTTATTCCAAAGGACAGATGCACCAATAGAAAGGTACTTGATTAAAGCATAAAGGATAGATAATGTTTCATATAACTGTTACATACCAAAAGATAAATTAAAATATTTTGATAATCTATAATATCTATAACATTGACAGTTGGAAATTGTCAAAGTTGCAAAAGGAGGAATGAAAGAATTGTTATTGCAGTCCATAATCAAAAGTCTATGCCTACTCACTTCCGTTATAGCAAACCATGATTGTGTTTGGATATATTTTAAGGGTACAAACCAGGGAGGCAGAATAAACAATCATGATTTCTCCCCCATGATTGATACCACTGGCCTTTTTTTGATGAGCATATACATCATTATCTCCCATTCATACAACTCTTCATTAGGCTCCTGTGGATAGCCTCTTTAATGTGCTTTTCTTCAATCCATGAGAATCAAAAAAGTATGCTGACATACTTTACCATATTTCAACAGCCAAACTCTAAGCTGCTTAAGCAACGAAGTTGATGAGTGGTACTGTCCTTATATTTAACATGGGATTAATTAAGGTGAGTGATTGGTGCAATTGCTGCCAATGGGAAAATCATTCACCCATCACTTTGCCTAAATGGAGTGGAGTTAGGATTTGGGAAAGTTTGACAGATAGCTTGTCCATGGATAGCTGCATATCAGAACCTGATCTATGGGATGAGCGGGATAGGGACTTCCTGGATTGGTTCTGTCACTCATTTTATGAAAGTTAGTCCTTATATACAGTAGGTCAGTGAAAAATGATTCAATAGTAAATCTGACAGAAGAAAGAGAAGAAGATTGGACAGGAAAAAAGCCAGGCTACTTAAATGAATGGTCACCCATTACACTGGGTGATTTTGGATACTCTATGTAGGGTTCGTTCTTGAAGGGAAGAGAACAGGATTTCCTGAAATTCATTTGTTATGACTTCCTACTTTCTTCAGTAAGATCACCAGAAGTTCTTAGATTCCAAGAATGTTCAGTTTTTCAGGCTGATACAATACTCTTCTATCTCTTGCTTTATCTTTCCTTCACTCTTTCTGTCTATGCTTTTTTGTACATTATTGGCCTCTTTCTGAGACATTCTTACTTAATAATCTTTCTCACACTCTTACATTCTTTCAGGCCTTAATGGATGGTAAGATATCTATCAGTTGCAATTAGGGAGATATGTGGGTGAGCACATTATCAAATGTTTGACAGTTTTCTATGTTCATGTTTTTCTGTTCTTTCCACAATGACTCAGTGGAAGAATCCACATATTAATGCAATCCCTTGCCTTGAAGTCTAGGGTCATTCACAGAGAGAGACAAGGGGAGGAAATGACAACATAGACAAATTAATATGATCTCACATGAAATACAAAAGGCAATGATGAAAATCTAGATTATGTCATTATCCAATGATATCAAAGTGTGTATGCTGCCATTTTGACATAATTGTTGCCTGGTTACAGCCAACCTTGCTAATTTGTCCTGTTTAATATGAAAGAGGGTGGTTATTCCTTATAAAATTGTCCTTCTCTTTCCATAAATGGTTAATATGGAATGTACTTTGAAGCTCAGGAAAGTGAGAGGGATTGATTTATTCTAGAATTAACACAAGCAATTTTGAATTTTTTTTGGTCTAACTTAATGTTTTGTCTCTGAATGGCTGGTGATTTTTTTTCTCCTCCAAATGTCAATAGTTGCCTTTCTAGAATGTTTAATAGATGCCTTGCAGCTGTCGTTTCAAATAAAGATGAACATACTATATTCCATTTAAGAAACTATTGACATTTGCTTCTCCTAATATATTAAAGACATAAAGATGTCTCTTGTCAACACATGATGCATATCTGATTTTCTTCAGCCTTTGTTTTGTAATTATTATATTGTAGCCACATGTGGAGATATAAATCAGCAAGTTTCAAAGGATTAAATAACTTGAATCATTATATGCACAAAAAATATGTATGGCATGGCTAGCACAAGCTAAGTGAACATGCTGCATGGAACCAAGCTGAAGACTTGTTAGGCTATATAGAACATAAAGAAAGGCCTTTATCCCCACAAATGTTCTTTTTCCAGTTATGTGGAAGTTTTTCTCATTAGGGCTATGATCATCCTAAAGATCTAGGATTAGATTGCAGGGCCTGAACTCACACAGAAAACTAAATCAGCAAAGAGCTTAGGTGCTCTGGTCAAGAAAAGAAAGGTAATTCATAATTTTAAAGTTTAAATGCATTTGTATTTTACTTTCTCTTTCTAAGGTTAGATGACAAATCATTATTATATTATTAGATAAAAATAAAATCAAATAAATAAATAAATAAATAAATAAAACCCAGTCCTTAATCTTTATCCCTAACAGATCTTCAGCAAATATGCTATTATTTTTCACAACCATGTTCCATTCCCTGATTGCAAAACAAGCGCATGAAATAACATTTTTCATTAATGCTAATACAAATGTAATGACATTGTAGCGGCCATTCAGAGTTATATTAATCAACAGAAACTGATTCCTAGAAGACCAATAATAGATTTGTACAGTTATAAAAGCACAGAAAGAGCAAAGTTTTGTCTTCATCTTCCACCCGGGGTTACTTCTGCTTAACTTGGCAACAGCAAATAGGCTACACCCTGAACAGGTTAGATCCAGGCTCTCTGCATTTTAGCTAATCCAGTTTTATCCAAATTGCATCTGCAGGTAATGTCTGTGAAAGAGATAACCAATTCTAGATTTTATTGGACACAGTCAGAAAAGTGTACTTCAGTGGGAAAACAGAAGATCATAATGTAATTATTTTAATCAGAGTATATGTTTTGTGCCATCTGTAAATCTACATATAGGATTGTCTGGATGAAAGCCAATAAACTCAGAAGATACAATGAATATTCCCTTATCTCACAACAATAAACAGACTCAATCAGTTTCATCTGGAAAACTGATCATCCTAGACAAAGCTAAATCCAAAAGTTCTACAGAATTCCTGGAAACTTGTCATTTAAACAAATTAGCTATCAACAGACACATAGAAATCAATTTGCACATTTACACACCATTCAAAAGAGACAATTTTAAAAAAGCTAAGAAGAAAAGAAGACTACCAGGACATATTCTCTTAGCTGCAAGATAAACATAGATTAACACCAGACAAACAATCATGCAGAAAATCATATCCTAATCAAGGAACTACCATGGAGAAAACCATACCTCCACTAATATATGGTATTATATGTAAACAGGTAGAAAACACTTGCTAGCAATGATTATTTTAACCAATCAGGTAATGAAATTTCTGCAAGCAAACAACCTAGCTCAGAGAGCCTGAAGGACTCTACAGAGAATAAATCATAGCTGAAAGGTATACTTCAATGCCTAAAACCTATTTTATCATTGGATTTCAGCAAGGATTTTTGGGGGATGAAGGATCTAGTGGCGGCAATTGTCAAGTATAGCAGAATTTCCCATCCTTGATGTAGACTTAAATTCAGGGTGATACAGGTAGCTTCCAGTCCCATTTTTCTACATAATTCTCTCTCTAGCTGTTGTATGGCAACTCTGGCTCTTTCAAGATATGGTTTACAATGCCTTGATCTGTGAGACTGATTATTAGCTGTGTAGTCAGTTTATTAATAAAAACGCTATTTTTAAGCCATCTTCTATCTAGATGTTCTTTTTTTTTCCTAAGTAAATATTACTTTTTTTCAGTCTATTTCCTCTGGGTTATTTATGCTTTTTGACAAGTTATCAAATACAGTGCCAAAAACTGAGTGTTTTAGGGGGCTGTCTCAATTAGATAAAAATGTATAAGTATAAATACTTCTATATTTATTACCAACTGGATTTTCAGAAATATACTTACTGAAACGTTAATATAGCACACTGAGTCTGGATTGTGTATTTGCATGTGTATGTTTATGAGTGTAGGAGAGAGAAGAGGGTCCTATTCATGTGTGTGTAATCACAGCACAACAATGTGTTTTCAGAAATAATGCAATGGACAGATCCAAAATGCTTGCTCCTACAACTTGCTAATCAGACAACTTGAGAGATGGTTAAACACCTCCTTGACCTTCTCCCTTTAGAGAGAGTGATTGCTGGATGTTTTCTTGCCAAGAAGTGATGTGGTGTGAATTGGTGTGAATGAAAATGAAGCTGGGAGAATGGAGTTGCTTTCCTTAACTTGTCCCATATTGAACTGGTGATGATAGCGATTCAATCAAGGTACTATAATCAAGGCAGCACTTTTCAAGTTACTCCAGGACCAGTGACGTATGGGGTGTTCAGAAGGAACATAAGCTCTGGTGGAGGGCCTGCCATGTCCTTTTTAGGGCTCTTCTTCGATCCCCACTTGATGCTCAGCTCTCCAATGTGGCTCCAAGTAGCTGTAATATGCACAATGGTCACATCCTGGTAAACCATCTTAGCAGATGGAACAAACCAGGTGAAGCTAGCCAATAGGTCTTAGATTCTTTCTGACATAAGGGATTTGTTAAATCTAGGCCTGGCAGATTGAGCAGAGGAGAGAGAACTGTCCTATGATCAAGAAAGACCAACAGGTATTGAAGAATCACTAAGAACACAAAAAGATACTTAGACATCCTGGTCATTTATTGTAGCTAGAGAGGTATCCAGACAAAATGGTTAGCTGTGTCACAGAATTAAAGTCTCTTCTGCTTAGACAGTGGGACTGCTCTATGTAACAGCTGTTCTACTTAAAATGTCATCATACAACAACTATATTTGAACTGAAAACCCGGTGCATCAAAACTGATTTGATTAAAGCTATGAAACCATTTCACCAGCTCTTCAGGCCAAGAACAATGTATATGTAGACTAGAAGAATAATTCAGCATCTGTCTAAAAAAAAAGAGAGAGATTTAAGCATCTACAATCCAAAATACGGATAGAACTGTGAGAAGTACAGGATAAGTGATGGCAGAGAAAGTCTGAACAGATGGAATGCTATGCAGACATGCATACTACAAGGGACTTCTTCAATACTATAAAGTCAGTTTATTTTTCTAAATAAGTATGCTCCACCTTGATGGGTCAAGCCTAATCAAAGATCAGATAGGACTAAAAAAACTGCTTGCCTGCACACTTTTCCAACCTTCTCAATAGGCCATCTTCAGCTGATCTTGATGTTTTACAGCAGATTCCGTGGCTTCCAGTCTTAGATGCCACAAACCTGCCTCCCTCTGCTGATGAGATCAAGAAAGCAATAACATTGATGAACTCATTCCAAGACATCTTTGAAAAATTTGGTCCACTGAGGAACCTCAGTGATACAGTGGTTAAATGCAGACATGCCGGCTGTTAGCAGTTTGGCAGATAGAATCTCACGAGGCTTAAGGTTGACTCAGCCTTCCATCCTTCTGAGATCAGTAAAATAAGGCCCAGATTGTTGGGGGCAATATGCTTACTCTCTGTAAACCACTTAGGGGAGCTGTATAAGCACTGATAAGCAGTATATATAGTAAAACTAATTGCTATTGCTATAGATACCTGATGACTTCCGTTATGCCATCATTGTGGTTCTACATAAAAATAAGGGAAATGAGTTGGACTGGATATCTCACTGTTGATCATTGTAGGCAAGATCTTTGCCTGCCTTCTCCTCAAAAGACTTATAACCATCTTGAAAGGGAAACTCCCAGAAGTACAGTGTATTTTTTTTTTTGTCAGAGTATAACAGAGTATAACAGACCTGATATTTACCATAAAGCAAGTCCAGGAGAAAAGGATAGAGCAGGAGAAATCTTCTAGTTGGTCTTCATTGAATTGATCAAGGCATTTGACACTGTAAACAGAGAGTGTCATTGATCATCCTGAGATGTGATAGATGCCCGTTAAGTTGATTCAGCTCCTTCATGACAAAATAGGTTCTTTACAATGGTGATGCATCAGCTTCATGTGCCATTTTCAGTGGCATAAAACAGGTTTGTGTGTTAGCCCCAGTCCTATTCCATCTGTTCTTTGTTTGAATGTTGTCATGTGCTATCCAGGATCTGAAAATAGAAGTGTACATCAGGTACCAATTGGATGGCTCTCTCTTAGACCTTTGGCATATCAATGCATAGATGAAGTACCTCTATATAGTCATTCAACAAACCTCTTTTCTGATAACTGTGTGCTTTTGGCACACAAATACAACAATTTACAGTAGTATTGATGCTGAACAAGTTTTCAGATGCTGTTAGGCTTTTTGGCATGATTATCAACTTGAACAAGACTGAAGTACTTCACCAGCTTGTGCAAAATACCAAGCTCGGAGAACCACAAATCACTGTTGACAACACCAAACCAGCAAATGTAAACAGCTGCAAATATTTGGAAGCATCATCTTAAGCAATGGATCTGTGGACAACAAAACTGACTCCAGGATCAGCCAAGCACGGGGATAGCTGTATAGCAGAGTGTTCCATCAACACAACATCCATATCTCCAGAAAACTGAAAGTCTACAGAGTTTGGTTATCCCTTCTCTTTATGCAGATATGAGTCATGGACTCTATACTAAAGATACATCAAACTACTAGAGAAATTTCTAGTTGTTTGCTTTCTGTTTCATCCTCAACATTCATTGGCAAGACTCAATGTCTTTGATCCATCAGCATTGAGTTTCTGATTATCAGAGTCCAGGTAGGTGGGACACTTCATCAAAGTGGATGGCATTGGTCATCCTATGCATCATCAAGTGCTCTATAGCAGGGGTTGTCAAACTCAAGGTCTGGGGGCTGGATCTAGCCCACAGGGTGCTAGATATGGCCCACGGGGCCAACCTGGAAACAGTGAAGGATGCAGTCGGGCCTTCCGAGCTCTATTTTCACTGACAGAGGGCCGTTGCAGGAGGCCATCTCAGCCTAAAATGGAGCTTGGGAGCCTGTTTTCGCTTCAGAGTGCTCAGGCTACTAGAGGTACCCCTGACATGAGTGATATCGAGCTGTCTACACCCACCCTGGCCAACCCACCACAGCCTCCTGAGGTCAAACACAACCCTGATGTGGCCCTCAATGAAATAGAGTTTGACACCCAGTATAATGTACTGGAATCAGGAAAGAGACCTTGCAACGAACTATGCTAGTGCTAAAAAGATACTGTGAAGATACCTCTGTGACATCCAGCCAAAGGAATTAGAAGTTGAGGCTGCTGACAGAATCCACTGGTGAGCCCAGGGCTATGAAGCCTGCATCAACTTTGAAAATAGGTGCCACCAAAAACTGATTGAAAATGTTGAACAGCACCATAGAATGTCATCCAGTGGACTTCCCGTGCCCAGTTGTGCTAGATTCCATGCTTCCACACTGAGAATGCAGAGCCACATCTCTGTTCAGAGATGAACTGCTGAATTCAGTTTCATCTTTAAATTCTGTAGGCCTTTGAAGTTTTTTTTTAAAAAATCCACTTTAATCTTTTGTAGTAAAAGAAAAAGTATTGACTGGAGTTAAATTGCATTCTTCTTAATAATTCATTTCCCAGTCTTACTGACTCTCAAGTTCTTTTCAAATGCCTCCTAAATCTAGGATAATAATGGTGTAATTGGTATTAATGGTGTAGTACCTACTTTCATATTATCTTGATTTCCATTTTCTAATGTAATTCTCTTTGAATTCCAAGCACAAGAATTTCAAGTAAATCTCCACTGAAACATCTGTCTTCCAGTAACCAAAAACTTCAGATATTATTCAATTAACCCTCTCCATGCATTCCTAGATCAATGAAACAGCTTTCTCTTTATAATTCTGTTGGCACAGTAAACCATTCTCATGGGCAATTAATCTGTGATGCTCTTAGAATACATATGAATATTACCCAGGATAATTGAAAGACACTAAAGTAAAATATATTCAATTTCAGTATGTTTAAAATACTTTAAAATTATTTGTACCGTGTACTACTTTATTTCAAATAAATGAACACACTAATGATTCCAATAGAGAACTTTGGATAGCTAAATAGAAAAGCAGGCTGATTGAAAAAGTTATGGGCACCTGTCCTCTCTTCTTTTCCTCCCATTTAAGTCTTCCACTTAGCATCAGCATGACAGAGTTACCAATAACCCTGCAACAGGTGTGGGAAGAGGTGTGCATTTTGGAGCTCTACATCCATTGGCCAACTGAACTGCAGCCAAACAAAAGAAGGTGTTTTTTTCTTCAAAAGACATGGGTGGTGGAAAAGAAGTCTATAGGCCCAACAAGAAAAAGCACAATGTAGAAAGAGCCAAGCGTATTACATGTCATCCATGAACTGAAAAAGGAGACATTTCAGAGAGAAGGGACTTAAGACAGAACAGGCTTAAGTAAGAAACATTGATGCATTGATGCCAGGAGTTTGACAGCCTTGGTATAGAGCATAATACTGTATATAAGCAATAGGAATAGAGTAATAAATAATAGGGATAGTGTATAGTATATTGAAGTATAATAGTATAGAATATAATAGTTGTCTTTATAAGAGTAACTGTCATAATACTATACTGATAACAAAAAGAATATAGGAAGCATTTACATATTTTATTTATTTTATTTTATTAGATTTATATCCTGCCTCTCTTCCCCGGTCAAGGGGAACTCGAGGCGGCTAACAACATGTTAAAAAATACAATATTACAATTTAAAAAAATATTAACACAAACAATCACAACATTCAAGTGGGAGGGTCAATTAGAGGAGCTCCAATCCTCCACCGACAAAAAAGTAGCCTGGGTTTCATTCAGCCACTGAAATCCCTTAAGGGAGCCCCTGTACTATTTCGGGGGGAGGGGAGAGAATAGACTCCTTCATCTGTGCATGGATTACCGCAGGCTAAATGCAGTCTGCGTTGAGAATGTCTACTAGCCCTTGCCACCAATGGAAGACATGATAGCCCACCTGACGATAGGGAAACTTTTCACCAAACTGAACCTGAGGGAAGCATGTTCCAGCAGGCGCATTAAAGAAGGGGGTGAGTACAAAATCACACTCAGTTGCTTGTGGAAATGCTTCCAATTTTGAGTTCTACCCTTTGGGCTACAGGGAACAGCCACAGTTTTTATGCAATTGATTAATGAGGTCCTACATTAGCATCTATTTAAAGGGATTCTAGTCTATTGACATTCTTATCTATACTGTGGAAGAACATGTGAAATTGGTCAGGGCAATGCTGGAAAAACTCTGTAGTGCTCAGCTGTACACAAAACTTTCCAAATGCAAGTTCCACAAAGACAAAGTTGACTAGATGGGGTATTGCATGTCACACAAGGGGGTGGGGATGACCCAGACAATGGGAGATCCCACGCACCCGAAAACAACTCCAAAGCTTTCTTGGGTTTGCCAATTTCTATTGGCAATTCATTCCGTCCTTTGCCCAAATAATGTTCCCCATCACTGACCTCATGAAAATGAAAAGAGAGGGGAAATCCAAATCCAGCCAACCCCTTAAGTGGAACATGGTGTGCCATGCGTCTTGAAAAAGTTAAACATGTATTTGCCACTGAACCCATTTTCAAACATGTGGACCCAAATGCCCCATTTGTTATTCAGAGTGATGCTGGCTATGTGGCAGTCAGGGCTGTCCTACTTCAAAAAAAAAATGCCCCAGGGGCACTACAGTCATGTGCCTACACTTCTAAAAAACTAACCGAGGCAGAGCGCAGCTGGGCAGTCTGAGAAAAAGAAGCTTCCGCAGTGAGATGGGCCCTTCTTACCCAGAGACACTTCCTGGAAGGCAGCAAAGCCCCTTTCAAAGTATGAACAGATCATAAGAATCTAGCGGCATTGACAACCCCCAGAAAGCTGTTCCCAAAACAAGGGACTTGAGCACAATGCTTCAATTGATTCAATTTCCCACTGAAATATCTCCCTGGGGGAAGAAACTTTCTGGCTGATCCCATCTCATGTTTCCACCATATAATAGCTCAAAAAGAGAAGTCGTCAGCCGAATTATCCCCTCTAATCAATTAGCAGCCCCTGCCATCACCTGTGCTCAGAAAAGATCCACTCCACAAGTGACTGACGGCCTAATGGTGGCACTAAGAAACTCATTGACTAAAGATGAATAGTTTAAAGCCCACCCAGAGGATTGCACTGGGTGTGATGGGCTTGCCTGGGTTGGCACTGCAAGGATCCTGAAAAACACACTACTTCCTGTGGCTGTGTATCTGCTGAATGACGGTTCCTCTGGTCAAGAATTTTCCACTTTGGCCTGGCCTGAACCTTGTTCCCTTAAGCCACTGGTTCTGATCCTATCCTCTGGTAACAGAGAAAATAGTTGATCCTCATTTGACAACATTCAGCAACCATTTGAACTTATAATGGTGCTGGATAAATGGTAGTTATGACCAGACGTACAGCCATTACAACGTCATTGTGCTTACCTAATTGCCACCAGATACTTAGCAACTCAGCTTGTTATTAGGACATTGCTGGTCCCAGAGTCAAGGGATTACAATTTGCAATCTTCTTTAGCAGCTTCCAATAAGCAAAATTCATGGGGAAGCCATCTTGTTTTCTGCACATTGCAGCCTTAGAAGGTCCTTGCTTAATGACCTGCACCGTTCTCACCTATTGCTGGCAACTGGGACTCCCAGACCTGCCTTTCTAAGTGGCATACCTTTTAAAGTCATGACTGTATCCTTTAACAATAGGGTTTCCATCTCAATTACCATCTTTAAGCAAGGATTATCTGTAATTCCAGTCTATCTTCAAAGTAATAGCTTTCCAGGTATTTAAAGACTAGTATCGTCTTTTACAAAACTAAATCCATATCAGGCTGGCTTCTGCTAAATATAGCATATCTATCCAAATGTTACCTTGTGATATATTTGAGCCTTATTCGGTATAGACACCAAGTTGCAATTTCCCATGGCTTGTTTCTCTTTTAGAAGATGGGAACCATTTTTACACTTTTTCAGCCCTTTTCAGGACCGCGTTGGCTTTTTTGGCAGCTGCAACCAGTGGTCAATAAGGAGACCTGGATCCCTCTCACGGTTGTACCTTGTGAGGCAGGGCCCAACCTTCAACTCTAGAAGAGCTTCCTGAATTTTGAGTCAATCCTTCAAAGTGTTAGCAATTATTCATAACTTGCTATCATCTGCAAAATTGATTAGTTCCGCTTCTATCCCCTCGGCTAGATCATTCATGAAGATGTGGAAGAAAACTGGGCCATGAAGAATCCTGGGCCGAAGGCAGGAAACCTGATGGTATCCCAGACAATCATCTTTTCTTGAAGACCTTTCTGTGAACACCCACAACTCCAGGAAGAAAGCTGTCCCATTAATTAATTATTCTTACTGTGGGGAAATAGTTCCAGATTGGATTTCTCTTTAACAAGCTTCCACCCATTGCTTCTTGCCCTGCCCTCTGCTGCTTTGGAAAATAATACTGCCCATGGATAGACTGTCTTACCAATAAGTGGGCTGTGGTCGGCTTACTAAAGTCTGAGTAAACTATGTCTGCAGTGTTTCCCTTATCCACTAAATTAGTCACTTTGACAAAGAATGCAATAGGGTTTGTATTGCACAACCTGCTTTTGACAAACCCATGCTGGTTTTTATTAAGTGTCTTGTTTATTTCTAGGAGCTCACAAATGTGCTGCTTGATTATTTATTTATTTATTTATTTATTTATTTATTTATTTATTTATTTATTTATTTATTTTATTAATTTGATTTATAACCTGCCTCTCTTCCCCGGTCAAGGGGAACTCGAGGCAGCTTACAACATGGTTAAAACAATTACAACAGCATATATTTACAACAATTAATAACCAATAAAATCAGTAAATACAATTACACTCCCTTAATCACTTACGTGGCTGCATTCTGGAGCAGTTGGAGTATCCGAGTGCTCTTCAAGGGCAGCCCCCTGTAGAGCGCATTACAGCAATCTAGTTGCGAGGTGACAAGGGCATGAGTGACTGTAAGAAGAGCCTCCTGGTCCAAGAAGGGGTGCAACTGATAGAACAGGTGAGCCTGTGTATAAGCTCCCTTGGCCACACCTGCCAAATGATGGTCCAATTGCAGCTGCAGATACAAAAGAACTCCTAAGTTGCGCAGCCTTTCTGAGTGGAGCAATTTCCCCCCAGGGTTAGAGATGGACAATCCATAGGAACATGTGGAGGCAACACCCAAAGCCACTCCGTCTTGACAGGGTTGAGCCTGAGCCTATTGGTCCCCATCCAGACCCTCACAGCCTCCAGGCACTGGGACATCACCTCGATGGCATCACTAGTTCAGCCCGGGGCAGAGAATTGGGTATCATCACCGTACTAATGATACCCTACCCTGTGCCGCTGGATGATCTCACCCAGTGGTTCATATATATGTTAAATAGGAGGGGGGGAGAGAACCGAACCCTGAGGAACCCCTCAAGGCAGGCGTCTCGGGTCAGATCTCTGCCCCCCTACCAACACCGACTGGGTATGGTCCGAGAGATAGGAGAACCACCGTAAAATGGTGCTTCCCACTCCCAATCCCCTAAGTCACCCCAGAAGGATACCATGGTAAATGGTATCGAAAGCCGCCGAGAGGTCAAGAAGCACCAGGACAGAGTAAGATCCCCCATTCTGGTCCCACCAGAGATCATCCACTAGTGCGACCAATGCCGTCTCAGTGCTGTACTCGGGCCTGAAACCTGAATGAAGGGGATCTAGATAATCAGCTTCCTTCAAGGTACACAGGAGCTGAAGTGCCACCACCTTCTCAACAACCTTTCCCCAAAAGGGGAGGTTGGAGACCGGATGAAAGTTGTTCAAAACAGTCAGGTCCAGGGAGGGGTTCTTGAGGACAGGCCTCACCACCGCCTCCTTCAAGGGCGGTGGGAAGTATCCCTCATTCAAGGAGGTGTTAATCGCCGCCTGGAGCCAACTGCGTGTCACCTCTCAGCCAGGCTAGACTAGCCAGGAGGGGGCCGGGCCCAATAAACAGGTGGTGGCGTTCATTGCACCTACGACCTTGTCCACATCATCAGGGGCCACAG
>JANHGC010005050.1:404747-423671 GCA_027560395.1 Boaedon fuliginosus | reverse complement strand
TAAGATACAATAAATACCATTAAAATACAATAAAATACAGTAAAAACAACATAAACATCTTAAACACTAAAAACAATATCTAAATTACCATAAAAACTATTAAACACAATCATACAGTAGATATACCACCATTTTTACAGGGGAGTTATTCAATTCCATGCCCACTAGCAGAGCCAGGTCTTCAAAGCTCATCAGAAGGTCGACAGACTCGGGATGGTTCAAATCTCAATGGGGAGCTGGTTCCATAGAGCTGGTGCTGCCACAGAGAAGGCCTTCAACAGTGTAGCTGCCAGCCGGCATTGCTTTGCTGACAGGATCCATTGGAGGCTGACTCTGTGGGATCTAACTGGGCACTGGGAGGCATGTGGTGGCAGAAGGCGGTCTCAAAGGTACCCTGCTCCTAAGCCATGTAAGGCTTTAAAAGTTGTCACTAACACCTTAAATTGCACCTGGAAGACTATTGGGAGCCAGTGCAGTTCGTAGAAGAAAGGTGTTATGCGGGTGTGCCGAGGCACACCCTTAATCACCCGCGTGGCCACATTCTGGACCAACTGGAACTTCTGAGTGGTCTTCAAGGGTAGCCCCATGTACAGTGCATTACAGTAATCTAATTGAGAGGTGACAAGGGCATGAGTGACTGTAAGGAGAGCCTCCAGGTCCAGGAAGGGGTGCAACTGGTGCAACAGGCAGACATGTGCATAAGTTCCCCTGGCCACAGCTGCCAAATGATATTCCAATTGCAGCTGCAAATCCAGGAGAGCTCCCAAGGTGCACACCTGTTCTGAGGGGGGTAATTCCCCCCCCCAGCATTAACGATGGCCAATCAACTGGACCACGTGGAGGCAACATCCAAAGCCACTCGGTCTTGTCGAGGTTGAGTCTGAGCCTATTGGTCCCCATCCAGATCCTCACAGCTCCAGGCACCAGGACATCACCTCGATGGCATCACTAGTTCGACTCAGGGCAGAAATATACAGTTGGGTATAATCAGCGTACTGATGATACCCTACCCCATGGTGTTGGATGGTCTCACCCAGCGGTTTCATGTAGATATTAAATAGAAGGGGCGAGAGAACTGAACCCTGAGGCACCCCACAAGGTAGGGGCCTCAGGTCAGATCGTTGCCAACACTGAATGGGTTTGGGCTGAGAGATAGGAGGAGAGCCACCGTAAAATGGTACTGCCCACTCCCAATCCCTCAAGCTTCCCCAGAAGGATACCATGGTCAATGGTATTGAAAGACACCGAGAGGTCAAGAAGCACCAGGATGGAGGAAGACCTCCCCATCTGGGGCCCACCAGAGATCATCCACTAGTGTGACCAATGCTGTCTTGGTGTTGTAACTGGGCCTGAAACCAGACTTCAGAGGATCCAGATAATCAGTTTCCTTCAAGGCACACAGGAAGTTCTCTCCCTTATCTTTCTCTCTCTTTCTCTTTCTTTCTCTGTCTCTCAATTCTCTCTTTTTTCTCTCATATCTTTCTCTATCTATCTCTCTTGCTATTTCATCTCTTTCTGTATCTCTCTGTTTCTCTCCTCTCTTTCTCAGTCTCATGTCTGTTATCTCTCTCATTCTCTCCCTTATCTCTCTTTCTCTCTTTCTTTCTGTCTGTATGTCTTCTCATGGATTAAACCCTCCCCCCCCCCATGAATCAGAAGCTGCTCCCGTTTTAGGTTGGTAAACACTGCAGTGGGGCAGGGGGCGAAATGAAGACTGATACTCAGGCCATCCACGCCGGAGGAACTGTGGCAGGCTTTCCCACAGTGGGAGGGAAGGAGGGAGGATAGCGGGGATGGACCTCTGTCCCCAAGGAAAGGCAGTGCATGCAGAGATTGCTTGCTTCTCCCTAGACATACCTTGTGGAGGGAGTCACATCCAGGCCAGTGGTGCTCCTTGTGGGTAGTGCCAGCTATGCCCTTTTTATGATGGTAGCAATCTCTGCCTGTGGTCCTCTAGACTCAGCGGCTCAGGTTCCTTGCCAGGTATCCTGCAGCGGCAGTGATTCTGGCCACACTTTTGGGCAGCTGGGCTTTTGCTGCTCTGCAGCCTGGCTTCATTGCCCATGGTCAGCCACTGCAGACAAGTGGGGGCAGAAGCGCTCCTACAAAGCCAGTGTGCAGGGCGGCAAAAAGCTGCCCAGGCTGCCCGAAGGTGTGGCTGGGGCCGCTGCTGCTGCGGGAGACCTGGCAGGGGACCTGAGCTGCTTAAGGCCAGAGGTGCACAAGTAGATTGCCACTGATATGTCAAGGGTGCAGCCAGTGCTGCCCACAGGGAATACCACCAGCCCAGAGGCATCTCCCTCCACAAGGCACGCCCGGAGGACGAAGCAAGTGAGGGCGATGGAGCAGAGGGTTACTCCGGGATGGGCCTGTTGCACGTGCCACCTTTCCTTGGGGAAGGGGGTCCATCCCCAACATCCTCCCTCCTCCTCCAGCATTGATGGGCTGAACATCAATCTTCTTTCCACCCACCCCCCATGGGGGGCAACATCATCCCATCTCTGCTTCCTCCTAATGGCCTCCGGCTTCAGAGGCACATGCACAGTACAGGTTTGGCAGTGTGTTTGTGAGGTCTGCAATTAGCACCCTTTTTCAGGTGCGCAGACTCCCCCAAAGGTGTTTGTGATCCCCCCCTCCGAGTGCTGATCTTAGAATGGGAAACTATGTATGTGCGAAGTTTGGGCAAGATTGGTTGCTCCGTGTAGGAGCATATAGAGCACATACAAACACATATTTATTTATTTATTTTATTAGATTTATACCCTGCCTCTCTTCCCCAGTCATATCCCCACCCCGACTTCTGCTTTATAGATATAAGATATAGTTTATATCAACAGTGGCATTAAGACAACTGACCCAAAATCCTGTTAAAGGCAGGGAGATTTTGAGTTGAATGTCACTATCTTGCACCATTACATTCATGAAGGTTTGTGAACTGGAAATTTAGATTCTGAGGTGAAGTAAGATAATTGAAGGGATTCTTTTTTGACATTTCTTCTTAAAGCAGTAAGCAAAAGCAGATATGGCAGCCTTTGATGTTGCAGAGGTAGATTGATATATGACACAATAATCTGGTTCTATGTTTCAATGAATATGAAGGAGATTATGTCTGAGTAATGATTGTGCTATACATCATAAAATGAACACAGGTGGTTTATACTATAGAAATTATATTTCCATGGTATTTGGAAGACTCACAGACTCAGTCCATCAAACTTGCTTTTGCAGACCAGTTATTCATTTCATGTGGCATACACAGTTTCATAACTTACTACCTGATACATATTCTGATCATGATAAAAACATTTTAGATGCAATTGTACCAAAACTTTGCAGCAACCATCTGACTTCATCCTATGTATTAACTCAATCATTTTTTTCAAAACACTTTTAACATAATTATTATAGATTGTGGTGATACTTTTACTGCAGAGTACATGAAAGTCAGGAAATAACAAAACAAAACAAAACAAAACATCATTATCTATTTGTGTTTGATACATTGCTTCATTTTTCTAGCAGTGTTTCCAATTGATCGATCATCCAAAAGATTAAAATCAACATAAGAGATTTTATGATGGGCTTCAATGTGCAAATGACAATTCACATTACCATTTTACTACCAATAATTATATTTATGAGTTTAACACCACCACCCAAAATAATAATACTCAGAACACACGAAAAGTTACCCTTTCTAGTGAAAGCAATAAGGGATTTGATTAGCATATAAAACTCACAATAGAAATTTTCAAAACAGAATACTAGGGACAGTGAATAATTTTTTATAATATTCTAATTTATTCCATTGAAGGGAGGTCCATTTTGCAGTTTATTCCTGCTCTATGTAACTAGTATATAAGACATAAGACAAAAATTGAAAATAATTTGATTTTCTTTTTTTCTGATGTCTCTTGCTCTTTTTTATCCTCTATATGTTTATGTTTTATCTTCACCTAAGGCAGGGATTCCCAACCCCTTGGCTGTGGCCCACTATGGGGTTGCAGCCTGTTTGGAATGGGCTGTGAAAGTGTTAGGTGAGCTCCACTTGGGTGAGCAGCAGATTTTTGTGTGCAAACCTCGCATAAATGGAGCTGTGCATTTGCCTGCAGCTCACATACAACCATCTCCACTCCCCACTCTGCCAGTCAGCCAAGCCAGAAAGGTTGGAGACCACTGACTCAAGGTTTAAGGGACATTATATATTTCTATTTCTCTGCCCTGCCTTACCATCATCTCATGGCAGCCATTGATCAATAGGTTTCTTCAAGTCAAGCTTTTTATCTATATATTTAACAACTCAGCCCTTCTCCCCCTGTAATTCTATTGGCCTTCAACCCATTATTTAAATGGCCTTTTCTATCAAGTTCCAAACCCTGCCATTGTGAAGCGATTTCTTATCTGTCTTGATTAAATGAGAAGAGATACAGTGAGAAAGAGAGTTAAGGGGAAGAGAAAATGAATATTCAGGGTGGGGGATGACCACAACAAGTTGGAAAACATACCCAGTATGAATGAACTTTCCCCTCTTTCTCACAATCTCTCTTAAACTTCTTTTCTCTGGGCCTGTAAAGTGCTCCACCCAACCCATACATGGTATTTGAATGAACTCAGGTTTTTGTAGCCAATCAGATTCTGCTTCTGCACATATGGGAACAAGAAGGATAGCACTAAATTCAGTAATGGTCCACACATTTGTAATGCCCTCAGTCCTTCATGTATTGTTGCACAGCGTCAAAATCCTCAGTATCAGTTCTTCTCGGAGTAAGCAATTAGCGGCCTCCTAGAGGTTGCTGAATGACAACTCCCAGCAGCCATAGCTGACATGGCCAATTATGAGGGATGCTGGAAGTTGTCACTCAGCAGCTTTTGGAGCTCCAGGAGGAGAGCCTACTCTATTCATGCATTCACATATATTCAGAGGCTTATCAGGAAAATGTCTGATTCAGAAGAATTGAATGAAGAAGCACAAACTCCAAAAGCTTCCCAGTTCCAGATCATGGTGGGGGAAGTTCCCAAGTTTGAGCAAGGAAAAGATTCTGGGTCTGATCAGAAGGCTGTACATAGACAGATGAATGCCATCTGCAGACAAATGATAAGCCATTGCTGGTCAAATATTAAGCTTATGTGGAATGAGCTGGAATGGAGAAGTTTCAAAAAATGCTAAAGTATTCATCTATTGCAATCTTAGAATACCCAGTAATGAAGAATTTTGTATGCAGACTTGGGTCAAAGAAGGCTCATTTCTGGAATCAAAAGTCATAAATTCTTCTTCTGAAGATCCTGTTATCTCCTTTCCTTGGCACTTGAAGTTTCAGTCTGGTTTATGGCTTGCATTGCTGATTTATGTTTCAGCTTTTTCCCCTGGTCTGTTACTGAAATCTGCTGGCTTTGACCTGTGCCTTTTTTACTGACTACAAAAGGCTGGTTCTGCCTCCTGACTGTAAAATTCTGGCAGAGATGTTCGGCCTTACAGCAAGATATTGGCTTTCACAGGTTTGTTCTTTATAAATCACCTCAGGCATTCAGTAAACAGCAATGATTTAGTTTATTCAGAATAAGAGAAATACATAAACTGCTTGCAGGCCTTAAATTGTTTATCTAAGTAAAAAGCCACATTCTGCAGGTAACCTTTGTGCATTTTCTTTCTGCTTGTTGTTTACTATAAAGTATTGCCAACTCATTTTCTCGTACATTAATAAGAATCCCATCCCATCACTCCATATATTGTCCCTAAGATCTCACTACTTCTGATTATGCTTCCTTGTTTTACTGCAACAGGCTTTGATTTGCCTCTTTGTAGGAACTGTCAGCAAAATCTAAGGGTTTGTAAATCCATTGGAAAGCATACCTACCATGAAGGGTTCGAATAGAAAAGAAGTAAACGATGTTTAATCTGAACTTGCCAATCTGAGAGTGTGCAAAGACCTGAAAAGATTGGGATGAGATGCTCAACCTCTGAACAACCAGTCAGGAGCAAAAAAATTCCCTCAGGAAAAGAGGAAGGAGAAAGTTCAAGTTTGACATTGTTTATTTGCCTTTCATCATAGGAGGAGAAGGTACCTATGTTATCAAGGAAAGTTAGGCTTTAACCAGATAAGGAACTACTTCAAATCTAAAAATTGGTTGGCAAACTAGAAAAAAATAGCCATTGCATTCTGGATGAAATACATCCCAGAGAAACAAAAGAGAATGAAGTTTAAATAGTTTGTGTGGGAGAAAAAGAGTAAGACAGTTCCTCCCTAGAGGTTCTGAGAATATGTTTAATGGTGTGAGTAATCTGCATTAGTTTGGCAAAATTTCTGTTTGTAGGTGAGGAACAACGAAGGAAACTGCTTAGAAGAACTTCAATGTACCTTTCTTGGTTTTTGGAGCCTGATAAAGAAATGGTAAAGTTGGACGGTCGTTTTCCTGCATTGTTTTATGGATTGATTTGAATTATCCCTTTATATCCTGAGTCCTAATTATTCCTTTATATCCTGAGTCCTGAACTACTTCTGGACTTTAAAATGTTTCAGTCTCTTATGTCTACGTATTCTTGAATATTTCCATTGATGTCATTTTCCTTAGTTTCAACAGTTTCATAATATATTAATATGAGCTGTAATTAGTATGGCATTTTTCTTTGAGGATATTAATTCTCAAGAATATACAATGCAATGGGTGGATTTACATCATGTACTACAACTACACCATGGTTGAATTAGCCACAGTGATTGAGTTTATACATCAAGTGAACCATAACTTAGGGTTTGGTTGATTTACTCAATGTGGCAAGCTAAAATGAAGCAATCAACATTATTGGTTACAATGGTACACAATTCCAATATTCTGGGGAAAACCAATGGTTGGTTGAAATATGAATTGCAATGTTTATAATTCAATGTCTACCTTGGAAATATAATTTAGATGGTTTGGCCCTTTAGCTACAAATAGAAAGCTTCAATTCATGGAATCAGTTGAACTAAACTAGGGACCATTTCTTATGTGAAATTAAACTTCTGCAAAGAGAAACAAAACAATTTTGGTTGGAATTGAGTTTTAATTTAATTAATCTTTCCAATATTAGTTTATATAGATGTCTGACTGAAATCACTACAATTTTTAAAAATGTAATCATTCAAGAGCTTTTATTTGGTATTGAATCAAAACAGTAATAGGAGGAAAATATAACTAGTGTCATTCTGATATTTGTTATGTATTAATATAGAGATAAGATTTATTTTCCCAACTGGAGAACAAATGCAGGGAATAGGGAAGCCAAAACATTGAGGATAATTGAGGAAAACAAGTTTTGATACATCTGTCTTGAAGAGTTGTCATTCTGGGAATTGAGAACTTACAGCTTTCATCATATTAGGAAACATTTTTTCTCAGGTAGATTGTCCCATTGGGCCAAAATCTGGTTGCAAATACTCAGAAAGAAAGACTAGTGGTTCTATCAAAACCTCTAAATCTCTCAGGCTGTGTTCGAGCCTGTAACATTTCATTAACTTACATACATTTGGCATGAGAAATAGGCAAAAACTATTAACTGTGCCTAGATACTGTCCAGGTCATCTCAGTGGTAAGAATGAAGTTTGATGACTGAATTTGCAAATCAATAAAATGCAAAATAGTACCTTGTCAAATGGTGACTACTTTCACGTTAGGGTAAAAGTTGTGTTTTTAGTGAAGTTGGAATTTTCTTTGAATGTTGTATTTTAAAAGTCAAATAACAATAATTCTATACCATTGGGGCGGGCGAATGTGGGAGGGTGGGAAAAATAACAAAAATATAGTTCTAAGGTCACTTGGAGATTTTTGCTAGCTGACATATGAAGGATATATATGTGTGTGTGTGTGAAAGAGAGAGAGAGAGAGAAAGAGAGAGAGAGAGAGAGTGTAAACCAGACACAGCAGAGATTTCCCCAATAAAGGTAATTTCAGAACATTTTGGGAAGTAGTTTCAACCTTGAGCATTTCATAAGAAAATTTGCATATGTATATATATGTATGTGGCTCATTCTAAGACTTAAAATCTAAAAGGAGCTTCATTCTAAAGTCTTTTCCTGTGTGTGTGTGTGTGTGTGTAATATTTCCACTTACGTTGGTCTATGACCACGATAAAATTCGATTGGATTTGAGGTTTCAGCTATTAAGAATTATCACTTTTTTTTAGCCAGACTACGTATTATACAAAACACTCTTCTGAGAAAGATACTTAAGGTTCTCCTTTGAAGAAAAAACAACTGTATGGAGTCTCAGATAAAAAAATACATATTTTTGAAACCGGGATAATACCATTTCTTTGTTCTCTAGACACATCCTATCTACCTTTGATGACACTGTTTGTAGTTCAGAATGTATTTGGCAGTCAGGAGGTTATTTTTTACCTTTTTCTTCTAAGAGAAGGAACCAAGCCAAAGTATCTGCTCTTTCTTCAAAACTGAAGAGGGCCAGTCCAAGCATTTTTTAAATGAGAGTGTTAGTTTAATTTGACTCACTTACTGCAATTTACTTCAAAGTTTACTCATTGATGCTTTAGTACAATGAACAGAGGAAAATGAGATTTGACTTTTAATAAGGTTTATATAGGGAAACTTTTAGTGAATTTTGCCTTTTACTAATTAGTGAAATTTGTGCCTTAGGCATCTCCTGATTTGCTGGTTTACCACTGCTTCAAACCTAGAATTGCCTGGACTTTAAGAAATCTTTTCTGTAAAATAATTTCAATGCATCTTAAACAATGAAGTACTTAGTGAGGAAAAACCTAAAAGCCATTTAAAACAGTAATTATTTTGGTGGTCAATTTGCTTGAGAATAGCTTTGATTCCATCTTTGATTGTTACTAATTAAAACTGAAGAATCAGTTAAGCTTTATTCTGAACTAGCTGATTACCTGGTGTTGCCTGGGTAATTTTTTGTGGGACTGCCATCTTCTTTCCTTTCTTCCTCCCTCCCTCCTTCCTTATCTCCCCCCTCTTTGTTCCTTCCTTCTCCCTCATTCTTCCTCCTTCCTCACTTCTCTTGTACCCCATCTTCCTTCTTAATGCTGCAGGCTACAATTCCCAGTGTTCTTTGCCTGATTTATATGCCTTGCCTCTATTGGCTGGAGAGTATCTGATTTTCATGTGTTGTCTGGAGCCCTCTGTACATGTGCAGTAGAGCTTGGCAGTGAAATGTGGGGAGAGGAGGTCCACTTCAGCACCCTTTTTTGGGGGAATGAACCCCCAAAGGCATTTGTGATCCCCCACAGTGCTCATCTGGAAAGTGCGAGGTATGTGCCCAGGAAGTTTGGGCCAGATTGGTGCAGGCATGGAAGAGACTATTCAGCACATACTCACATACGCACAAACCCACACACCCACATTTCTAGCTATAGATTATAACATGGATCCTGCTTTTTTATTAGAAAAAAACTTAAACTTAATACTATCTGAAAGATAGCCAATACTGATTTGACTTGAGGACAAGATGTACATTGTGTTGCCAGGACTCCATGTCCTGTTCTTCATTTTTAAAGGGCAGAGGTAGAACTAAGTGGTGAACAAAAGTTTCATTAATGTAAAATATCATTAGCTGATTCAATTTCAGTTTTGGATCTATCATTATCTGCTGAAACCTGTGCCATGTATTTGATTTCATTTTTACTGGCCCTTGTTTCAATTTTGCTAACAATAGCTAGTGGCAATTTACAACTTTTGTTCACATTTAATCTAAATCATCTGTTATCTTTTTCTTCCTTTTCATTTTCTCCCAGAATAAACAAGAGCTCTTAGTTTCCATTATATATAAAATATTAAATATAATTCAAGGTTTGGTTGTCTTGATTTGCACCACATGGAGAATAAGTGACACAGTGTGTTGCTTCATAGGACAGAACTGTTGGGGGTGTGGATGACTTTTAAATATAGCCATCAAGATTTTGCACCATTAATCATAACAGCTCATCCCTCCTTCAGGACAAATCAAAAGTTTACTGCATAGCAATTCAACTGTATCCTGGATTGAAGAGAACATTTCTTTCCCCTTAGGCTCCCAGCTTTTAAAGACATATGATAATTATGTTTATCACATTTTACAGCAGGGATCTCCATAACACTCATCAGATGAATGCTTTGCATGATGACTTTCATTAACCTCTAGGAAGAAAAACAAATATAGGCCACTAGAATATATGCATATGTGTTCAAGGAAGGCACTAAAACAACACTGCAAACCAAAATACTCAATGAAAAGATTCTGAGGAAAAGACATCTAGAAAGGTTTACCTGGTGAAGTCATCAATTAATATTTCCAGACAACCGGCTGCTCTAAGTCTTCTAATTTCAGAATGGGAAAGAAACAGGGCTCAGGTAGATGATTCTGATTTTTAGAGCTGGGCAAGTTAATTTCTGTGTGATTATCCAACATCTATAGAATCAGTGAGAAGGTTTCCAAGGCCTTCCTAGCTAACTGATAGCACTGAATGACAGACTGATTTCAGTCTGAAACTATTTATATTGCCTGTCTTCTCAGTTTATTTTGCTGATAATCAAAGTCTTTCCTAAAGACAGAAAGAAACTAAATTTGAAAATTTTCATTTGCCCACCAGGGAAGCATATACCTTGCTACATGGTTCTGTATTTTGGCTCTTTGACCAAGATACTATGTTGAGAGGGTAGCACCTGGAAACAGGGTATCCTTGGAAAACTGCCTAGACAATCCTATCCAATACAGCAGAATGAAATGCAGCCAATTTGCACTGCTACTTGCTTTTTGCAAAAGGAAGTCCCCCATTTGCCACAAACTTTGTGACTATAGGAGGAAGAGGCTGAGGTTTGCTCAGTGAGAGCACTAGCTGATTAGCAGGACCTCCCTTTGCTCCATAAGTAAATCTAAAGTTAGGACTGCTAATTCTTTATCCCCTACAGCAGTGTTTCCCAACCTTGGCAACATTAAGATATCTGGACTTTCAATTGGGAGTTGATGTCCACATGCCTTAAAGATGCCAATGTTGGGAAGCATTGACCTTGAGGAGTTTAGACTCTGTTTAACTGTGGCTCTATAGCATTTCTTTTTAAGAAATTTTTAAAGAGCCAATAGCTGGATACTAGATCATAAGATGTCTCAAGTAAAATCATTTAACTATCCCAGACATAGTTTAATAATAATTCAAGTAACATAGACTAAAATGTCAGAGAAAATAACTTCAATGCACCAAGGGAACTAAAACCATGTAAGTAAATAGTATAGCACAACAGAAGGTTATCCTGAGGACAGGATTATTTCAGAAAGAGACTTCTCCCAAAATTTTTGTCTTTGAGTGAGTGAATAAGTCAGTGAATGTGCTTTGAGTTAATTTTCAATTCCTGGAGACTGCCTGTATTTTGCCCTGCAGTGTTCTTGCAAGATTTCAGAAGTGGTTTGCCACTGCCAACTTTCTAGGATTGAGAGGGTGTGACTGGTCCAAAGTCCAGTAGACTCCATACCCAAGGAGGACTAGAACCAGGGCTGGGCTGCTGGGGGTTTGCACGGGTTCAGGCAATTCTCTTACTAAGAGGATCAATTTGGCACCCAGTTTGGCGAACCCCCAAATCCCACCCCTGGCTGGCCTCACCCACCCTGCCCCTCCCAGGAGTCCCATTTTGGATCCCAGGGCCCATGTGGAGGAGACTCAGAGAGGGCAAAAAATGGGCCTACTGGAAGTACCAGAAGTCTGGAAACAGGCCCATTTCCAGCCTCCAAAGGGCCTCTGGAGCCAAGGGGAGGCCATTTTCATCTCCCAGAGGCTCAAGGAAAGCCTCCAGAGCCTGGGGAGGGCGAAAAATGGACCTTCTGGAAGTACTGGAAGTCCAGAAATGGGCCTGTTTCCAGGTTCAAGAGGGCCTCTAGAACCCAGGGGACCCCATTTTTGCCCTCCCAGAGCCTTGAGGAAAGCCTCCAAAGCCCAGGGAGGGTGAAAACAACCCCTCCTGCTGTGGTGCAGAGAACCGGGCAGAGAACATGTTGCTAAAATTTTTGGAGCCCACCCCTGATTAGAACTTACAGCCTAACACTTTCTAACCTGGGGGCTTAACTGCCTCTCTCCCAATTTGCCTCCTAACTTATCCGGGCATGCAAAATCTATCAGATTACTAAAGCTAAAAATGAGAGATTCTAAGCAGGAAGAACCACAAGAGACACCTATTTATTTCCATATTCTTCCAATGATCAGGTAGAACATTCATACATACATAAACAAAATTGGACAGCTACTGCAGAAACTATAAACATCCCTATTTTCCTTCTCATTGGCTATACTATGTACACATGCAACCTTACTATTTTCATAATGTTTTGACTTCCTTTCCACCTTTGCCCCCCACTGAGCTGATGTTTTTAACTTTCTTTTCAGTTCGACTCTTCAGAGTATCAGTATCATACCCAAACAAATCTCTAAACTACCACTCCCTCATTTCAGCTTCATCCCAAGCCTTTCCAATCACTTTTTCTTTTCATTCCATTCACTCACTCACTTTGAAAGCAGTTTTTAATATTCATTAAAATCATTCTGCATTTTCTTTGTCTCTTCCAATCTCAACTGTTCCTTTCTTTATGAACTATGTTCTTTACAGCTATCTTTTTTCTATGTACCAATTATACCATATTTTTCTCTAGTTCTCATTTTTTGCAGCATTTTCTTTTATGCACATTTTTTTTATAAAAATCTGCAGCCACTTCAACTTCAACATTCCCATCATACATCCTTTCTAACATTTCCCTTTAGGGAAGCTCCACACATTTCTCTGGCACTCTATGAAATTGTTCTTTTCAAGTAGCTTGCAAGTTTCAAACAGCTTCCATATCTTCTTACATTCATTTTTTTATCATTCTATTGGGATTTATTTTCCATACAAGACTCATACAAGACCCTTCCTGTAGTCTTTCTTTTTTCATTCTCATTTGTTTTGCTTCTTTCTTTTCTCCCACACATATTTTATTCAGGCGCCACCGGCAAATAATGTTCTACCCCACGTTCAGCACCTTTCATCATTTTGTATTTTGCATTAATTCCCACTTTTTCAACTAAACCATCAATACAGCCATGCATTTAGAATTTCTATTTATTTCTTTGTCATACATACAGCATATATGATAGACACACACTTAGGACTATATATTTAAAACCAATAGTCTTTTTTTTCAAGCAGATTTCTATTTTTATTTTACTCTATTTTAATGGATCAATCACTTTTCTGTCCTCTCTAGTCTCATTTCTATTATCTTTCAATACCAGTCACTAGAATAATTTTTTTCCTGGATCACATTCTTTCAGGATATTATACAATTTCCGTTAAACCTGACTCCTGGTTGTTCATTTAATTTTTTTAAATTTTATATTACATAAAACATCTTTTATCAAAAGTGTGTGTCATCCGGGTTACAAATATTGTGCTTCCATCATAATACAAATTTCATTACATTTTCTTCCATCTTCATCTATTCTTCGAATTCAAATGGTTACATATTCTGTATCTCTAATATTCCGTACTACATTCTTCATAACAAACTCAAATGCAAGTATTCTATATAATAATAATTCACTAATTAATCACATTCTCATATGTATTAATAATTCTTTACATAGTAAGTATATATATAACATACCTATTATTTAATAATTCACAATTTCATCACATTTCCATACAAATTGATTAATAGTTAATGAGTAAATGAGTAATGAATAGAGCCTCGGTGGTGCAGTGGTTAAATGCAGTACAGCAGATTTGCTGGCTGTTAGGAGTTTGGCAGATTGATCTCACCAGGCTCACAGTTATCTCAGCCTTCCATCCTTCTGAGGTCGGTAAAATGAGGACCCAGATTGTTGGGGGCAATATGCTTACTCTCTGTAAATCACTTAGGGAGAGCTGTATAAGCACTGATAAGTGGTATATATATCTAATTGCTATTGCTATTGCTATCTTTGTAGATCCATCCTGGTCCTCTTGGACCTTTCAGTACCATAGTATCCTCTGATTCCAGTTGGTGTTGGGAGAAGTCCAGCCTAAGCCTCTCTTGTGATGTGCCTCAGGATCTCAATCTCCTATTCATATCCACATGAAACTGCTGGGATGATTTAGTGATTTAGTGGCATAGGGTATGGTATCATCAGCATGCCAATGTATGCAGCTATTCACTCCATGCTGGGTAGGCAATGCCATTTAAGTTCTTACCAAATACCTAAAGTCTGTGAAGATCTGGATGGGAGGAACTGATTGCCTCTTAAACTTAACAAGACTGTATGCTTTTTATGCTAATTCACCCCGAAAACACTTCCCAATGGAATTTTTACAATGCATTATACACAAGGTTGGCCTTGAACATCATCGAGAAGCTACATTTGGTCTAGAAAGTGGCAGTGCACTATTTTCTGTGAACCCTGCAGTTTGTTTGTGCTATACCATTGCACTGACTTCCAGTGTCTTTCTGTGTGCAGTGCAATTTTAAAGCAATCATATGGGCCAGATTATTTGCATGGCAACCTTTCCCTGAGGGTATCTGCCCAATCCCACTAAGTCAGATAGAGTGAACAAGCTCCAAGTTTTTTCTCTGAATTGTTCCTATTTGGTGGGACCTTGAAGTATGCCTTTGGAACGGCCTTCTGCAGGCCCACTATCCTCTTAGCCTTCAGGAAGACTATTAAGACTGGTATTAAACTAGTATAGGGACGAGTCAGTGTATATTGATGGATGTTATAATGCCTTGATAGAAAGTTATTTCTCCTTTGTATAGATAATATAATTGGCTTTATATGTATTTTATTGGTTTTGTTATGACTGCATAGTATTATTGCATATAAGAGAAGTGCTCATCTTAATTTTATACATGTATTCAGAAGAATAAAGAAAGCCCGCTCTTCTTTACAATTACTAGTTTATAATTGAGATTAGCCATGTTTTAAAAGGATACTTGAGTTAAAATAACCTGAACGACAGCTTACCAAAAGTGGGGAAACAAAAAAAAAAAAAGCACTTACTGCATTCATTTAAATCCAACACGTCACCTCGACATGAGTGCTTCATGCCAAATCCAAACCAGCTCTTGTTCAGTTGCATATTAGCAGGTTTTGAGAGCCAAATGAAGCAGAAGTATCTGCAGGATGTAGCACTTTAGTTCTTCTGGTAAATGCAGCACTATTGCAATACAAGGTCTACTGTGCGTGATGTATGAAATGGCCCAGGGGCCCTCTCAGAGTTCATAAAACTGGCAATTGACTTGGTGTCCATCTTAGTGTCAGCATTCCAAGTAACAACCTTCAAATTAAAAGACTCCGAGATGGTCTCTCCTCAAAGATCCATTTTATTAGAGATGTCATATTGTCACATCTGAGGAAAACCCAAGTCTGAGATTTCCGGGTTTTCCCTAGCCCAAAGAGAATCCAAAATCCAAGCCCTGCACCCAATAGTTCATCACATAGTCCAATCATTATATTGTTCCAACTGGAGACTATTCCCAGGCATTCCCCTCCAGTTGCAGAGTAATATGTCCTTGACTCTCTGAGAAAGGAATGTTGTTGTGGCTATTCTTCCATTGCTCCTTGAAATCCCTCTCCCAAATTCCCAGACACTGAATGTGGCACCCCAGAAGCCTCAAAGAAAATGGATTCCAAGCTGACACTTAGACTATTTAAGCCTGCTAGCTTGCCTCATTTCAACATTAGCAACTAGCATCTTATCACGTGTTATGGATAGTCTTAAATCAAAACTACCATAGAAATTAACTGCAGACAGTTGCTAATTGCTGCCCACCCTCAAGGATATTAGTTTAGAGAAGAGGTGTCAAACTCAAGTTGTCATGGCAACGTCACATGATGTATCAGGATTTCCCCCCCTTCACTAAACCAACCATGGGCTTGGCCAATGTGTGATGCATCTGGCCCTTGGGCCAGGAGTTTGAGAGCCCTGGTTTTAAATTTGCCATATTCCTGGTAGCATCTCTAAAGTGCTGGGTGGACCATTTGATAAACATTCTCAGTTTATGATTCTCAAGAAGGCATAATCAAGCAAGGAAACCTAGCTTAAAGTCTTCCATTAGGATCACACCAGCTTTAGGATGTTTCATATTTATCTCCAAGGTTGTCTTTTCATACTAGGGAAGAAACATGGAAAGGGATATGGGGGTATGTATACATTTAGTAGTACAACTTCAGATGATTTATGTTTAAATTAAATACATAAAGTAGTAGATAGAAGCCTTCTTCTCTGAAGGCCAGTCCCTATCTTTGCCAGCCCAGTGAAGTCTTGGTAAGTACGCATAATCCTCCAGAGCCCTGTGGTGATATTATGGAATTATCTTGAGTTTCTCACAACGGGTAGGTATCATTATTATATGTGCTATTTTCCTAATAATGTTTGTTTCAGTTAGAGTGAAGACATGGGCTTAAAACCACAATTTGGAACATTTTTCCTGCATTATAAGATTTCTGGTTACCATAAACCAAGTTTGTGGGCCTCCAAAGACAAATATGGCAAAAACTAATAAACAGAGATAATTATGGCATGGGAAAGAAGTTACTTCCATGTGGAATGACTTCATTTTTGGGAACTTATTGCCAGAGCCTGATCTTGTTAGATGTAAACAAGCTGTTTTATCACAGCAGTACATTGCTCTGGCTTGATTGGAAATATTGGTAGAATACCTCTACAGAAATCAAATTTGTTAAGTGTCTCCAAATACAGTTCATTAATGAGGAAAAGCACAGAGGAGGAAATCCCCTTTACTCCAGTATTTAATGCTCAGAACAGCTAAATTGTTGATATCCATTCAGCAATCAGGATTACAGATTACTCTTAATGTGCTAAGAAATACACAGATAGATACATTAGTTCATTAAGGAAGCATATCCATCTTCACTTGGATGGAGAAAACGAGAATGATTTCCCACCTCATTAAGTTAGTAAATGAAAAAAAAAAACAGAGAAATGACTGTGTGGCTGGATTGCGTTAATTGATACAGCTAAACTGCTAAGTATATACAGGAGATTTCCATCCCTCCATCCAATCAAGAATGCCAAAAAATGGGAGAAATATCATTTTTACATTTGTATTGTAGAATGAGAGAAATATTTAAAACAGGAACGCATAATTCTGCTATGTGGTGAACTTCCTAAAGCATGAACTTAATTCCAAAGCAGTATTCTAGTTGCTGCATTGAAACAGATACAATTAGCAGATTTCTCAGTATATAGCTTCCTATGCATATATGTATGTATTTATGTGTATGAATGTATGTATATATGTATATATATTTAGCAGAAGTGTAGGTCAGCATTAGGGAAAAAATGTCTGTACATGGCTGACATTCTAATAATTGTAAGTAACTTCTTATCCATCTGACATGAACTATGTTGTCAAGAAGACCTAACCACACATGTGCCAGCAGAAGAATTGGGCGGAATTCAAAGAACTTAGATTTACAATAATTTTATTTGGTACAAGAATCTTCCTTATATGCACTATATGTAGGTCAGGATAAATGTAGGAGGACAAGTGAATTAGGTTGCTTCCTCCCTTCTGAAATAGAGGAGTTGCCAATAAAAAATAAATGAGAAGGAATAAACCATTGAAAGCCTGTGTTAACACAATATTGATGTTTAATTTATAGTGAAGTGAACCTTCCATTTCAGAAATTCATGCTAAAGATCAAAATTATATTGATCTTCTAAGGTTATCAGGAGTCAGTGTTTCTATTAACAGCTAGAGGCACATCACTTTATTCTTTTTTATATTAAATGTTGCATTTACTATATAAGGCCGGATTATTTTATTATCATGTTGAATCGTGGATTATTCTATATCCCCCATGAAATGCCTCTCAAAATAAAATTGTCTTCATGTTTTTATCTCTGAGGACATACTGTCCCAGACAGGCCTGCAGTGAAGCTACATGTTATGGGGTCACATTTTCAAAGTGAAAGCTGGAAATTAATTAATCCAAAACCACAGTAATTGTATTCATGAAGTGCCAAAGTAACATTTTGCATAACCGGAAAAATCAACTATATCCAGATTGAGCAGGTCAAGTCCTTCAAATAATGTTATATATTCAAGCATTAACTTCCAATGTTCTACCGCCTGAAGCATCAAACATATGACCTCTTAGTAGGAGCACAGAACCACTAATGTTATAATCAAATTTGCCAGCTGTAAAGGTAATAAATGTATTGCAGTTGTAATCAAAGCCAAAGTAATAAACCTTCTCTTGTATGGAGCACATATTTGGACTACAAGGACACATCTGCATTAGAAGCAAACTAGTTTAAATTTCTGTGATCCATAGTGTGCTTTAGTTTTTTTGGGGTGGGAATCAACATTTAAAACAAGAATTTATAGCAAGAATTGGGGGGAAATGTGACCAAAGGAACATTGCAGTTCTGCTGTAGATTTTTCTTTCTGACCGAGTGATGGGCTAAACAGCGAAGTATTTTTGCATTATTTTAATAATCTTCCATAGATAAGTTAACCAATTTGAATTCAGTGATCTACAGTATGTCTCCCAAAGACACTCCACCCCACCCCACCCCAAAAAAAGACGTAAAAAGTCTGCAGGAAAATGACATATTGTGCAGTTCTTGGTCTTCTGTTACCTTGGTTGTTAGCTTGCAGATGTTTCATTATCCAGCCATAACAGAATATCAGAGTTGGAGGGGACCTTGGAAGTCTTCTAGTCCAACCCCCCCCCCCACCGCTGCTCAGACAGGAAATCCTATAACATTTCAGACAAATGATTGCCCAAACTCTTCTTAAAAACTTCCAGTGTTGGAGCATTCATGACTTCTGGATGCAAGTTGTTCCACTGAATAATTGTTCTAACTGTCAGGAAATTTCTCCTTAGTTCTAGGTTGCTTCTCTCCTTGATTAGTTTCTTTTTTTTTTTTAAAGAATTTTTATTAGTTTCAAAAATAAAAAATACATTGTTAC
>JANHGC010005050.1:349881-370178 GCA_027560395.1 Boaedon fuliginosus | reverse complement strand
GGACCCCCCAAATTTTTTTTCGCTGACGTAGACCCCTTGCAGATTGTCATAGACCCCTGGGGGTCGCTATAGACCACTTTGGGAATCACTGTTCTAGGGCTTCACCAGGAGTCCAGATGGAGACATGGCGTAACTCTCCTCTAACACCCATAACACCCTTGCCCTCTAGTTCTTACGGTACCGAAGTTAGGTCCTTTCGGACCCCCCAAAAGAAGGAATTTCAGTGGTCCTGCATGGAGCTCATGCAGGACGATTGATCTTGCCAAGATCTCAGCCCCCACCCCCATGTTTCTTGAGTACTTTCACATGTAATGGAATGTGTGAATGATCTTGGGGAATGATGGGAATAGCTATTGTTTAGGAACAATAGACAAGAAATGAAAGAGCTCCCAGTGGCTTAATGGTAAGAGAAAGAAACTTAGGAAAGACCCACCCTAACAGATCAAGTAGTTAAAAGTGGAAGCAGGAAGGTTGTACTATTAGACTTGTTAGGTTTTGATCAGCCCTTCCAGGTAAACCAGACAGGAAACACACTAGATGAACTAATTCTACTTTATGTCAGGAAACATTAATAGTGTTGCAGGTGTTGAGACTCTAGAAAGAGTACAGAGAAGAGCAATAAAGATGATTAGGGAACTGGAGGCTCAACATATAAAAAACAGTTGCTGGAATTGGGTATGTTGAGTTTAATGAAAATAAGGACTAGGGGTGGCATGATAGTAATGTTCCAAAATCTCAGGGGTTGCCACAAAGAAGAGGGAGTCAAGCTATTCTCCAAAGCACCTGAAGGCAGAAGAAGAAGCAATGGATGGAAACTAATCAAGAAGAGAAGCAACCTAGAACTAAGGAGAAATTTCCTGACAGTTAAAACAATTAATCAGTGGAACAACTTGCCCTCAGAAGTTGTGAATGCTTCAACACTGGAAATTTTTAAGAAGAGATTGGGCAACCATTTGTCTGAAATGCTGTAGGGTTCCCTGCCTGAGCAGAGGGTTGGAATAGAAGATCTCCCAAGCTCCTTCCAATCTTTTATTCTGTAATTCTATTAAGTGTAAAAGTACAAACTTCCTGCCACCATTTTTAATTTCTTGATGCATTAGGGCATTCTTAAGTTTCTTCTTCTGTTAAGCCACTGTGGGCTTCCTGTCTCTCTTGTCTGAATATTCTGCAGGTAGTATCTCTTTTTCTTGTTCCCCAAGGTTATCCACACATTCCATTGCACATATGACCTCTGCTCAGTACAGATATGCTACCCAGAGCCAGCCAAACAACCATTTGTCAAAGTGATGGCATTGCTAGTGGACTGGGAAAGAAAGTCATTCTCATTTAAATTCTGTCCTTGCAAAATTGTAAAGAGACAAGAGCTGCTATAGTAGGAACTGCATTGAATGCCATATTGATTCAAGGCCTTCAGGTTGCCTGTATGTGCCTTTCCTGAAATTCTCTTTTGGATCAGCTCTGTGCATCCAGCAATTCATCAGGACTGTAGAAATGTAAATTTAGCTTGACAAGAGCAGAATCTGTCACAGGTTTGGATCTCTGGGGTGTCAGTATACCTAATTAGTCAGCAGGGCTATGTGAATTAGTTGTGATTCAGTTTGAATAATCAGTTAAGTTCAGATTGTTGAACTAATTAGTTTTGGATTGTCAAATTGAATAATCTCATTAATTTAATTTAAACTGTCAGTTTGATTTAGAAAAAGTCTGTCTGTATCCATTCAAAAAAGCTTCAAATAATCAAATCAAGTCAGACCAATTTGACAGCCCAACTAGAGTGACTCAATATTTCAATCCAATTTGATCTGAAGATTTGATTGAACTGCTTTTGAAACAAATCTCCATTTTGAATATTTGCATAGTGCTATTAGTTCAACTATATCGCTATGAATAGAAATTAATTGAAAATGTTAAACAGGGAAATTCATCAGTTTGTAACTCTTACAAAGATTCCATGAGAATAGTATTCATGCGGTATAAAATTCACTTCATTGTTCTACTTTATTTCTTAAAGAAAATGTGTCTTCATCTTGTCCTTGGGACATGTGAAAAGTATAAAGGAGTGGTCCTCATTATATATTTTAGCTCAGGATTTTTCATACATACTTCAAAATGAATCCTACAGAATTAAATATGGCTTTATTTTTTCCCAAGTACAAGATTCATAGAATGGCAGTTTTTCTCCAATCTTTAAATGATATAATAGGTGTTGTCCGCTGACTTACAAATGGCCAAAGATCTAGGTGGGATGCAATATTGTGAGAGTAGAAGACCAGTTCCTGATCAAATCTTTTTCTTCTCTTCTTCTTCCTGCTGTAGTCCAGACTATGCTCAGGAAAGGCCTTTCCAGAGGTATGGGAGATTGCTGCATAGTGCAGCTATTTGCTGGAGGGAAGGAGAAAGGGAGAAATCCCTATGGTACTCCTGCCTTCAGATTGCACTCCATTAGATTTTCCACTCCAAAAACCCTTGGAATTACTATATGTATTTATCATATTTTTAAAGAAGATTTGAGATTTGATAGTCAGTGAGAAGCTTGGAATGAAAGTGTTTAACCTAAAATTCAGAGAGGTAATATAAATTGCCTTGAATGATCTAAGGCTACTTTTCCTGCAAATGCAACCACTTCTTCAGAAAAATGAGATCAGTTTCAGAGTGCTTCAGTTTTCTAAGTTTGATAAGAGATACTTCTTTATTATTGTGTATGGAAATGTGAATCATGCTACTCTCTTATATTTCAGTCTGAATGAATGTACACAAATTGAGGTAGTGAGATAGCTTGCATTTGTGTAGAAGACACTGCAAACAAATGTGAAACTACTTATCTATATTTGTTCTTGTCTGTATCGATCTGATAGGCTAACCCTAATGTTAACTTGGAGCCTGAAAGACAGTTTAAAATGCAGAAAATAGCAGAAGGGGTGGATGGAGATTTAGTTTCCTAAGGAATAGAAATGCACAGTGGGAATATTCTGAAACATGTCTTCATTATTGAAGTGTCATATGTTCCCAGTGGCCAAGGGGGCTGCAAGTTAACTTGGGTAGTCTGTCAGCTGTGGCCATTTCTGGAAACAGAAAATGTGTCATATCAATTTATTGCTTGGCTATTTTACTTTCAGATTATTGAAACATGATCTACATGGAACTGCCTTGGAAGACAACAGAAAGCTGCTGTACAATAGAATGCATCAGGTAGATCAGGGGTGTCAAACTTGCGTCGTCACAGTATTGTCACGTGACATATCTGGACTCCACCCCCTTCGCTTAACTGGGTGGGGTGGGGCTAGCATGGATACATCCAGCCCATGGGCCATGAGTTTGACACCCCTGCAGTAGACGGTTGTCAAGAATGCTATGCAGGACTCCACACCTCATCAGAGGTAAAATGGTTTTGTTGACTGCCAGTCTGAGATCAAGATATTGGTGATACCATTCAGAGTATTGAAAGAACATCTGCCTCTCTATCAATTGGCTTCTTAAGATCTGCCAAAGGCCTTTTCTCTGTGAGTCTCACTATTGCAAGCGACACTTACATGTGGATAAGAAACAAACAAATCTTCTTTAAGTATGATGAATATGGAACATCCTTTCCCTGCAACCGAAGCTGGTGGCAAATCTATATTGCTTTCATAATTGCCTCAGGCAAAGACCTCCCTTCTTATGCAAATTTTTGGGTCTCAGCAACAGCAGTTGATAGTTTTTTGTCCATAGGATGTTTGTACTGTGTGTTATTATTTTACTGTTTTCATAGATGGCATCCTATCCACAAAACTATTTGTGCAGGATGATTTATAACTCTTGCAGTAAGGAAGTAAGCATAAGAAAGGACTACAAAAGTCCATGAACTAAAAAAAGTAACATACCTTTTTTGTTGAGTAAATGGTAGTTTTTGCAGAGCAGGATTGTGAGGAAGGAAAAGAGGCAAGATTTTGGGAAATGCCTTAGAAATAATTTATGTTGAGGCTCTTGAATAATTTTCCTTTCTTGCAGTAGCCAGCAGATCAATTTTCTTTTATCTCTATAAATTTATTTTATTATTTATTTATTTATTAAATTTATATCCCGCTTCTCTTCCCCAATCAAGGGAAACACGAGGCAGCTAACATGTTAAAATTATAATAAAACATAATAAAAAACATTACCAATAAAATCTAAACAACATTAATATAAAAAAAACATTAAAACAAACATACAAAACATTCATACAAGGGAGTCATTAATTCCAGGCCCACTGGCAAAGCCAGGTCTTCACAGCCTGGCAGAAGGCCAACAGACTAGGGATGGTTGGGACCTCAACAGGGAGCTGATTCCAGAGGGCCGGAGCTGCCACAGAGAAGGCCATTCACTGAGGACCTGCCAGCCAACATTGTTTAGCTGATGGGACCCATAGGAGGCCGACTCTATGAGATCTAACTGAATGCTGGGAGACATGAGGTGGAAGAAGACGGTCTCAAAGGTACTGGCTCCTAAGCCATGAAGGGCTTTAAAGTCATCACCAGCACCTTGAATTGCACGTGGAAGACTACTGAGAGCCAGTGAAGCTCGCGGAGGAGCGGTGTTTTGTGGGTGCACTGAGGCACATCCTTGATCACTTGCATGGCTGCATTCTGGACCATTGGAGATTCTGAGTGCTCTTCAAGGGCAGCCCCATGTAGAGTGTGTTACAGTAATCCAGACAAGAGGTGACAAGGGCATGAGTGACCATTAGGAGAGTCTTCTGATCCAGGAAGGGATGCAAAAGGTACAGTAGGTGGACCTGTGAATAAGTTCTCCTGGCCACAGCCACCAAATGATGCTCTAATTGCAGCTGCAGATTCAGGAGAACTCCTAAGTTGCGGGAGTCTGAGGGGTCAATTTTTCTCCCCCCAGCATTAACAATGGACAATCAACTAGACCACATGGGGGCAACATCCAAAGCCACTCAGTCTTGTTGGGGTTGAGTCTGAACCTGTTGGTCCCCATCCAGATTCTCACAGCCTCCAGGCACCAGGACATCACCTTGATGGCATCACTGGTTCAGCCTGGGGCAGAAATGCATAGTTAGGTATCATCAGCATACTGATGATACCCTACCCCATGCCGTCGGATGATCTCACCCAGTGGTTTCATGTAGATATTAAATAGGAGAGGCGAGAGGACCGAACCCTGGGGCACCCCACAAAGCACGGACCTTGGGTCAGATCTCTGCCCTCCTACCAACACTGACTGTGAGCGTCCCGAGAGGTAAGAGGTGAACCACCATAAAATGGTGCCCCCCACTCCTAATCCCTCAAGCTGCCCCAAAGGATACCATGGTCGATGGTATTGAAAGCCACCAAGAGGTCAAGAAGCACCAAGATAGAGGAAGCTCCCCAGTCCTGGGCCTGCCAGACATTATCCTCCAGTGCGACCAATGCCATCTCAGTGCTGTAACTGGGCCTGAAACCAGACTGAAGAGGATCCAGATAATCAGCATCCTTCAAGGTTCATAGGAGTTGAAGCGTCACCACCTTCCCCACAATCTTCCACAGGAAGGGAAGGCTGGAGACTGGATGAAAGTTTTTTAAATCAGCCAAGTCCAGGGAAGGCTTCTTGAGGAGGTGCCTCACCACTGCCTCCTTCAAGGCCAGTGGGAAGAACCCCTCACTCAAGTAAGCATTGATTACCATCTGGAGCCAGCTGCGTGTCACCTCCCGGCCGGTCAAGACCAGCCAGGAAGGACATGGGTCCAATAAACAGGTGGAGGTGCTCATCACACCCACGGCCTTGTCCACATAATTAGGGGTCACAGGAGCAAACTCTTCCCACTTAATGTGACTAAGACTTGCCCCAATCACCTCAGTAGATTCTGTCCAGCTAGAGTCCAGGTCCATCCAAATCTGAGTGATTTTGTCTGACAAAAACTGTGCAAACTCCTCAGCGGTACCCTCAAAGGTTCCTCATTCTCCCCTGGTTTAAGGAGGGAGCGAATCATCCTAATCAGGGCAGCTGGGCTGCAGTCCATGGATGCAATAAGTGCAGAAAAGTAAGATCGCTTTGCCACTCTTATCACCACTAAATAAGTCCTAATAAAGGTTCTTAATAGAGTTCGGTCAGATTCAGATTTACTGGATCTCCAGCATCACTCTAGACATCTCTTCTGGTGTTTCATTCCCCAGAGGTCCTTGGTAAACCAAGGAGCCTTAGGAGATCTGTGCACAGTGAGATGTTGCAAAGGTACAACCCGGTCTAATACCCCAGCCACAGCATTATTCCAGGCTGCAACTAGGGCCTCAGCCGAGCTGTGGGCAAGGGAATCAGGAATCTCCCCAAGCTCCTTCTGAAACCCGATTGGGTCCATTAGGTGCCTGGGGCATAACCACTTAGTCAGTTCCGCCTCTCTATGGCAGGGGATGGGCATATCCAGTCTTAATAGGGAGTGATCTGACCACAACAAGGGTTGGATGACTAAATCCCTCAAATCCAGATTACAATGCCATTGCTCTGAGATAAATATTAAGACAAGTGTGTGATCCCCCCAATGAGTTGGGCCCTGAACTACTTGGGTCAGGTCCATGGTTGCCAGGGAGGCCATGAACTCCTGGGCCACACCTGAGGTCTCGCCTAGGGATGGGATGTTGAAGTTCCCAAGCACCATCAGCCTGGGAACCACCCACTTGGCTACCACCTCAAGCAGCACAGGCAGGGCTGTTGCCATGCAGCTGGAAGGCAGGTACACTAGCAACAGACCCAACTGAACCCCTGAGTCCAACCTCAAGAGGAGAGACTCACACCCAACAAATGAATCCCAAAGAGCATTCTCTGATGCTCAATCATATTTGCACTATTATTTTCCCTTAAAATCTTGATCATCTCCTAGCTTCTTCTTGTATGATGGTTCACACTAAATCCAACACATTAGCTCTACAGTGCCTTTACGATTGTACCAGATTTTCCCCTCCCACTAAAAATGTCTTGGTAATCTGACAAGGGCAACAGAAGTGAAGTTATCTGTGGAACTCTGAAATGAAGATATGACAAGAATGAAACTGCACTAATTTGACAAAGCACTGACAGGATTATCATGCAATTAGCAACAAGGTGAAACAGCACCAGCCTGTTCTACTGAATTTGTTGTGCTAAAAGTGGCAGTTGCCAGAGTTGAGTGCAGAATCTTACAATATACAACTATTTCTTCTATATAGCAATACCAATCCTATGACTGTCCTCATTTATTCACTTTTCTAACAGCTGAATAGAACATGCGGTGTGAAAAGCTCTTGACATTTTTTTTCACTGAAGTCTTTTCATATTAAAGAGTTTAACAGTTAGCAGAAACATCAATGCACTTAACAATAATTTCTTATATAGATGTCAGCTCAAGTGATTAAGCTGTTCTATTCAGTGCAACCTACTTTAAATATGCAAGATACATTAATATCACTGGGTAGATGTGATTTGATATTTGCTTGGAATCCTGCTCCTAACAAAATGCAGGGAATGGAATGTCAGTAGAATAAAAATATCCTACAGAGTTTACAAATTTTTTTTATTGTAATAATATATAACTAAATGGTGCTTTGTATTTCCCTGTTCCCTTAAGAGAGGCCCACTTCACAGTTTGAAAAACCTACTGCAGAGGTAAATCTATGATTTCAGTTTCCACCAGATGTTCACAACAGAGATGGGTAATAATGACTAACAAAAGCATTAGTTGTTGCAATCAGTTGGGCTACACTAAGGAAAGAAGAAAGTATGATTGGTATGTATTCTCAACCTCTTGGCAGTTAATTGAAAACATTTCAGAAATTTTATTTCATGCATTGATGATCTTGTTTATCGGTATGATACTTGTTCAGTTGACAATCCTTTGACATTCCAGTCAGCCCTTAGAAAAAGAGTCAGTCAAACCTTCAGACATCTTTGTACAATGACTCCCATCATATTGATTTTGATTATCTATGATGGGTGAGGTCATGTCCCATACCAGGGGTGTCAAACTCAAGGCTCTCAGGGCCAGCCTGGAAGTAGCAATGGACTGGTCTGTAGTGCCTCTGGCAGCAAAATGGGGTGCTGCAGGAGGCCATCCAGGCAAAAAATGGGCCATGTGTGCCCCCTGTGTTCCATTTTGGCCAGCTGGGTGCTGCAGGAGTCATTCATCCTGTCTCTCTCCCTCCTGGCTGGCCCACGAAGGAGAACTACAATACTGATCTGACCCTCAAAGAAATCCAATTTGACACCCCTGTCCCAAACTATCTGGATAGATTCACAAGCAGATCTTTACTATTTTAATCACTATACAGATATAGGTATGAATAACTAGAAACATTTAAGTCCTCTAGCTCCAAAAGAAACTCAGCTTAGCTATTCCATATATATACTATTAATTATCTTATTCCATCTTTTTTCTGGTGTTTTCCACACAAGACCTCCAACATTCTTCAAAATAGCTCATGATCATAGCACATAGCAAATTGTGCTAAATTAAGAACCTGATGCTGGTGGCCATTGACTGCTTCATAATTTGATTCCCTCTTTCAAACTAAAGTTCTAGATAATGACTATGTTATTTACTAATATACTGTGTAGCTTGAAGTACATTCTAAGGACATGCAAGAAAAAAGACCTGGGTTACTATGAATAAATGTTACAGCCTAAATTGACTTTCAGTTTAAGACTATCCAGCTCTACAGTACAATATGAAAAAATAACCCATAAGGGAAGTAAAACAATGGGGAAGTAAAACAATGGAGAATTACTGAATCCATCTCAACCATATAAGTCAATCTGTATGTCATGTTGTGTGTTCATAATGGGAATGAAAGGATAAAGTGTAATCAAACACAGAAATTAATAGGCAGGAAACCAACCAACTATTAAAGTGGCCTTAATGGCTAATAGACTAAGTCAGTGTTTCTCAACCTTAGTAATTTTAAGATGACTGGACTTCAACTCCCAGGATTCTATAGCCAGCATGGCTAGACGGATTTTTGTCTACTATATCATAGAATGTAATGAACAAAAACTGATAATTTCAACAACAAAAAATGAACAAAAATAATAAATCAGCATAAGATACTGTAAGAGGGAAACCATTTTTGACAGATGATGTCCTTTATTGTTTTTTATACCATACATTTGATGAACAAAAAATAATAAAAAGCATCATAAGAAATTCTGAGAAGGAAAAAGTATTTGACAGATGATGTTTACTAATTACATTTTGTAAGTTGCTTTGAGTCCCTTTACTGTACAGTGAAGAATGGCATATAAATTAGCTAAATACATAACTTTGTAAATAAATTATTCTGAGTTCAGAGTATGTTCCAGTATCCAAAAATATTTTAAAAGCTTGACCAATACAGCTTGATATATTAAATTCATTGGGAAAAGTTGGGTCTTCAAGTTTTTAATATGTCTAAATTACTCAGTTTAATACATATATTTTCCTTCCCTTTCTCTGATTTTTAACTTCGTGATGAATTTTAAAATCTGAGAAATTTAACATGAGCATTAATGTTCATGATACTTCATGGTTAGATAGAAATCTCTGTTCACAGTGTCCCATAAATTAAATAGCTATCTCAGTTTTCAAGTGCTATACAATTATAAATAGTTCCAGAACTAGGCATTCACTGAACCATTTAATTTGTTATTTTTATCTGTTTCCTCAAGCAGGCATCTTCTTTGAATTTATGAAACTACCCTATTACATTACAGCTGCTGGGGATGAAACTGTTTTCAGATAAATGAGGTATAGAATATATTTTTGGACCATTTTCCAATAGAGAGAGAAAAGGAACTATTTGCTAATGTTTTAAGAAATTAGCACAGATTCCTAAATACATTGTTCTGAATAATATTAGGTGAATAGAATGAAATGTAATAGTGACAAGATCTTATTATACTGAGATTGATCAAACCTACAAGCAAGAATATCCACTTAAAACATAAACAAACTAGTAATTAAATGTTCACAGCAAAAAAAAAAGTGGGAAAAGAGCTGTTTATCCCTCTGATCCAATTATTTTAGCCTACCAGCTGCAACCATTGCTGTGTAACATAAATATGTGAGTAGGAAGAAAGGAAACTGGCTCTTGATAATTTCAGGACAGGAAGCCAATTTATATGTCCTGACAACATGTTTTCTGATGAGCTTTCCCACTGAAAGCAAAAATTCCATTTCTTATAAAACACTACAGCTTCCACATAAAACCAGGGATGGGAGAAAGTCTTGTCTCATTTGCATGGTTAATGAAAACTTATCCAATTCACATTTTAAACTTATGTTCAACTATGATTTATTTTAAAAACATATTCAATTTTCTGAAATTTATAATGTGCTTCATTTTTAAAACATAAAACTATGCATCTTAGGGACAGTGTGCATCCAAATGTGTGTATTTATTAACTAATTTGCAGTCTTTGGCATAAGAAATATTGTCAAAATGCAATCAACTTAAGATTTTACTGAACTGAAGAAATGATACAAATGTTTATGCTATTTTTTAAAAGTCATAATGACAATAACTATAACCACGATGTTCACAATCCTACTTCATGTAGAGTAGGGGGCCAGCAGAATGGCTTCAGTGAATGCGTATTAATTTTAAAGCTGTCTCTTGAGAAATTTTCAGCTATTCCTTTAAGTATATTCTTTCTGGAAAATATGTGTGCTTATTTAATTTAATTTAATTTAATTTATTAGATTTATACCCTGCCTCATTTCCCCAATCAGGGGAAATACATGCAGTGATAGAATAACTATTACTCCAAAATAGTTGGACCTTCCTTTGACAGTTAGGTTTGTTGCTTTTTTGTCTTTAAGTGTATGTAATTAAAAATAGGCACTATCAGTTTCATTGTGATGGTGTTGTTTCACTCATTCACTGCCCCCCCAACCATCCATCAAGCTTCAGATTCACCCAATCTGAAGTAATTTCCATGATCTGAGAAGACTTTTAAAATTTCAGACTCTTGTCTTCTGCTCAAGTCCCATGACATTCCTTTTAGGACTTTCCAAAGTCAGCTTGGCTGAAGGAAGGATTCAAAGATGGATTTCCTCTGAGAATGAAGAACAGGGTTACTTCACTTCCATGGTTCTTCAGACAAAGATTCCCTTCAAAACTTCTTCAGAAGATAGCATTCCTCCTCCCCCCGCCACACATTCTAAGGACAAAAGTAACACTACTCCATTACTTCACTTAATTAATTAGAATTGTCATCAGTCTCATCCAAATATTCTGGATGATTTACCTTTTTTGAAACATAGTATAGTCCATTAAACAATCACAAACCAATGACAGTTAAAGATAATTACAAATCAACTGACATTAAGAATCACAAAACCAAATTTTAAGTGAATTATCTAGAGCCCTTCTAGAAACTTCAAATGCATGCTGAAAAAAATAATAGTTTTGATTCGCTTCCTTAAAAGATGCAGTGAAGGGCTTCCTTGAGGGTTGGGAGGGAATTACTATATGGTGTTGGAGACTAAATTAATTCTTGTCAACCAAGTTAACTTTGAATTACACTGTGAAACCTTCTTTAAAAAGATACTCGGAAGAGGGAGGTGTCCATTACTGAAGAATGTCTACAATACATAAGAGCAAGGCATCAAAATAATTTCTATAATTTATCAATTTGCATCTCTTTTATGATGGTATATGTGATGATGTCATTATAAATTTTTATGTAACTTGTTGCAAATAAAGTAATTTGTGTAATGGTACAATTACATAAATGATAGAAGCTAGAGTGGAAATTTACCCATGACATGTGAAGTCCTTTCTACTGTTGTCTGGCAAGAGAAACTTTCATTGTATTTGGCTTGCAAAAGAGATTGGGGAAAATGTCTTCTCTGTCTGCCTTTAAGCAGCTGAACTTTACACCACCTGAATTGTCCAGATGGTCTTCAAAGGAAGATCCAAGCAGAGAACATACTATGAAGCCAATTTCTTGATGATTAGGATGTGCGGGTTAAAACTGGGCATCAATTCAGGCTGGACAAACTTCCCATAGGAGAAAGTATTTGATCTGGTGATCAAAGAGAAGCTATGAGTTCAGGAGGATCTTCTCAGGCAAAAATCCATCACATTCAAAGCTATCTCAGGATCCAGTGCTAAGCCAGATGATTTTTAAACTTGTTTCATCCTCTCCACTCCTTCTTGGCATTATTTCAGTTTCCTCCTCTGGCTTCTTTCATAGCAAAAGGAGCCTTCTGCCAGGAAGTCTCTTCCAACAACTGGAAATGCTGGACGAAACCATCATAAGGATAATGAGCTGTACCATCACAAAAACAAAGTGAATAAATGGAATTGTGCAAGTTATGCATTATATGCACAGCTTCAAACATTAGTATTTTTACATCTTGGCAGAGAGATCAATGAATTCTAACTTATTTAAACAAATGAAGTAAAATTTATTTTCCATCAAGCACCTTAAGTACTTGAGGAGATGACTGATGATGATTTACTGATGCAAACAAAAACAAAAGTAACTTCAATAAACTTATGAAAAATGCAATTTAAAAAGTCATTTGCTTAATCATTGAGTCAACACAATTCTATGCCTGATGGAACATACACAAGCTATCTCAAATTTTTCATCAGGCATACAATTATGTTGATAATTGTATACATAAAATTATACATATACATACACATAAATATATTTCTATTACACACAAATGTACATAAAGAAAAAATTATATATGCTTCTGATGACAAAAAACAATTTTAGCTTAACAAACTTCGGAAACAATGTTTGAAAAATCAAAAGTAGAAGATAATTCATACAACTACTTCTTGAGCTTAAACAACTTCTTGATTACATAAATAACATTATTAACTGTGTAACTCAAGGAGTTCATGACAAAGAGTTATTCCTTGATTTTCTTTGGAGCCCTTTACTCAAGTTGGCATTTGCATTTATTCCCCAGTATAAGACCTTACCAAACATTTATAGGTATCAGAAGTAAACCCACCATGATTTCAATAATCCAACAGATACTGAGTTCTCTTGGAATTGATAATTAAGAAAAGCTTAGACAGCCATATATAAGATATGCTTTAATAACTGAATAGAAGATTGAACTTGATGGCCCAAATAACTCTTTCCAATTTTTTAATTCTACAATTCAATGGCATTAAATTATGTTGGGAGAGCATAGCAGTTCTAAATGTACCCCATGATCATTCATCAAATCTATTGTATTGGTGTGTAAGTCACACCTTTTTCTTCATGCATTTACACTGTTGTAATGCGCTTCACGTGGGGCTATTTTAAAGACACCTTGAAAACTGCAGCTCATTCTAAAATAGCCTGGCTATTCAAAGGTACTAGTTGACTTAGTAATATAAAGTTACCACTTTAGTGGATTTGTCACCACTACCTTTCAAAGTCCAATTCATAATGCTTGTATCATCCTACCAGCTCTTAATGGCTTAGTACTCAAGTGCCTAAGGCTGTCTCTTATGACAAGATTCTGCTCATCCAGTGCAAACTTCCTAAGAGATGGTCAGGGTTCCCACTACATTCTATATGAAAAGGGCAAGAGCCTAAACTCTTTGGAATGCATGATGGAACATGTTGTCACCTGAAATGTGTACAGCATGAAGCTGATAGTTTTTTGGATTGCTCATATAGACATCCTGGGAAAGAGACATTATCACAGATTTAAAACATGGACAAACATTAAAACATTATTTCAGGCCTACCATGTCACTTTGCTTGGCCTTGAGACAGTCTGATATGATCTGAAATAAAGGAATCTTGCTATCCAACAGAATCTAAGCAAAACTAGTGCCTGTATGAAGAAGGTTGTTTTCCCCTGCTAAGCATTTAGCAAATGTTCTTTGCTCACATTACAGAATATCTTTCACAATCTTTTCCCAAATTTGCTGTAAAAACAATCTCTGATGTACTTCTGTACTATCTATATTATAGAGTCTGGTGAACAGACCTAATTATGAGGTGATGGCCCTTTAAACTCATCCAATCCCTTAACAAAATCCACATGTGAGTTTGATAGCAAATCAAATTGTGTAATTATTTCAGATCTTTAACAATATCACAACCTAAGTCACGCCCAATCATGGTAGAGCTAGAGGGGAGGTTATTTAGGAGTAGACAGCAGCTCTCTAAGGGAAGGAGAAAGCACTGCTTATTGTGTTTATGTCTCCCCAAGATTCCCAAAAGCATAACTGAACAATTTAATGAGTATTTTTGCTTTCTGGTTATCTTCACAGAGAGTCCAAAATATTGCTTGTCACAATTTACAGAAGATCAATGAAATGAACTGTGACTTAATCCTTTATTGTAAGCCCTGTCATGGGCCAATGATACTTATACAGCACATATCAGAAATGGTTACAGTAACATAGATTGTAGTTAAAGCCATTACAGAGCAGTACAATTTGAACTAGATACAGTTATCTGAGAAGCATTTTTGATACTTCAGTTTATCCATACTGCAATAGCAGTAGCAGTACTTAGAGTTGGCTTTAACTAGTATTCAACCAAATTCCTGACAATTCTTTTCTTATTAATGCACTAAATATATGTTTAACTACTTCACATCCTAAGTTCTTTAGAAAGTCAAGGAACCTGAACCTTGGCCAATAATTATTAATTAATAATTAATAATGCTTCCTCCTCCTGTGTCATTTTTTTATTCTACAAATAAATCAGAAGCTTGATAATGTTATCCTTTTCTTTATCTACATTGGGAGGAAAAAAAGCTGAGTATAACAAAATTCATATTAAATTCTGATGACTATCTCACCATTTTCTTCCTTCCTGTAATATGACTCCTGTCCTCCTCCTCTTCTAAGATATTTTTTCCTTATTCTTATTATTTCAAAGTCTTGCGTATTTTCAATGTGTTGTATTTTATTTCATTGTATTTTGATGTTTTAGTGTGAAGTTAATTTGTTTTGCTTTATATTACTGATCTGTATCCAACATAAAAATAACCTATAAAATACAGCTATTTTCATAAGGTAGTTCAGAAGTCTTTTTTTCTTACCCAGAATTGAGGATAATTAGTTTATATATTTTCTGACTTGGAATGCTTTCCAACAGATTTAAAATATTAAATCTGTCTCCCCTTTTAAAAGCTATGTATAAAAACAGACCTAAATTATGTTAGCTGAAATCAGTGGGTATATAGCATTTTCTTTTATGATATTGAAGTTAAGCTACCCCAACATCTGCCCTAGAAAAAAGATAAACACTTTTCCTGTTTCTAATTACAATATTTTTAGTGAATTAAAGATGATATTTTTATTCTAAGGATTAAAACGTTAGGGGAAAATGTCATCTTCATTTCAAACTAGCCAATAACCTGGCGTTGCCTGGGTATTTATTTATCCCAATCTTGTATTAGACAGGAATGGCGATGTGAAGTAGCAACCTAAGTGCGGAATGGGCTGTCCTTCCTCCTTCCATTAATATCTCCACAATTCCTGAAGAGGCAATGGCAAGAGCAACTTCTCCCTGAGCCCTGATTTTGGTGACAATTAAATTAGTTAAAATTGTTTTCCCTGCCCCCAGAAATATCAAGAAATGTCATCTCATATGTGATCTGTGTGACGTGCATCGTGTCAGTCTCATAGTGGTGCAGGCAGGCCCTGTTACAAATGCCCCCTTGTGGAGTACTGTGAAGCTGTTACCATGGCAACTCCAGTGCGCTGTAGGCTGTATCTTCACAGAACATCCCCCCCCAAGCGGTGTTAGGGGTGTCTTACCCCCACAGTATTTGTTTCCAGAGACTAAGTCAAGAAAATATAGAAGATGGATTTAATTAGAGGGCCCATGTGATTAAATCCATCTTCTATATTTTCTTCTTCTATATAGTAGCAAATAACTTCCTAATCTAAATGAGGAACAAAAAGGAAATTAAAGAGAAGAATGTTAAAAAGCGAAGCCTTCCCCCACTGAAATAACAACACCGATCCACCTATAAGAGGAAAGCTGATTTTTTTTTAAAAAAAAAATATGAATCCTGTCTATTTTGTAGCACCAGGAACCGATCTTTACTCTTGGAGACCCGACCCTCGGCTTGGGCACAAAGCCACGGGTGCCAGCTCTCTTTTACAAGCTTTTTATTGTCTTCTCTCCTGAAACCTCTAAACCCGGTTGACTTGTCAGGGTGCATTTCACACATTCCTGTTCCCGAGCCTGAAGGATACGCCTAGTTCGCTCACTCACTGCACAAGGAACTGCTGGTACGGTCTGGTGCTGTTTCCCCCTTGTTATTGAGTCGCTACAGAGCTCACACCCGGAGCAGAGACAACGGAGGATCCCCAGCATGAAGTGAACTCAGGTAGGCTCTCTAGACACCAAAGGTATGAACATAGTCTTTTGAGTTCCTCTTACTCAGAGGTTTGGGGTAAAGTTTAATCCAAGCAAGGGAACAGATGCATCTAATGGAGACGTTATGGGAGACGTAACGTGTTTAGTGGAGAGCTACAACGCCTTGAATTGGTTGACTGAGATGCAGTAGTTTAGCAAGGTTCTCTGAATTATAGTTTTCGATGAATGGTATTGAATGTTGATGTTTTAAAAATGGGTGTACTGCCGACTAGTTCTGAACTAATGTGTATCTCTTCCTCATCCTACTCTACTCTGATCGTGTGAATCTTGGCTCACAATCAAGCATTTTCAACGGGTTGAAATCCACCTATCCTTGTTCCCTACCTGGAAGGAATATTAACACCACAGAGGGAGACAGTAGAGGGAGGTGGACGTTCCGTGGGCACCTGGAATAGGGTATCTGCTTGGTCATGGTGGACCACAGATGCTGGGCTCTTACCCTCAATCTTGAAGGAACCAACTTTATGCTGAAAGCTTCCAGTACTTAAAAAAAAAAGACCATTAAATCCTTAAATGCCACTTTCTGTGGAAGAACTATTTTCATTCTCAAATGCCGGTTGGGAAATCAAAAAGATAATGACTTGGAGGAGACTATCTTCCCGAAATCACGTGTCTCCAGAGTCAGGCTACGTTTCCTACAAGGTGGTGACTCTAGTCATTGGGGATGGACAGCTTTGTCCTCTTTGAAGAACTGGATTGCACATCTGGGGCTTCCCTTGTGTTCAGACCAGCAACCAAGAAGACACCTTAAATATTTTTGGTGAAGGGTTGAGTTACCTGGTCTGTCAAGCACCACTTAAAAAAATATTTACACTTTCCTACTCATTGGCTGTGGTTATACAAGGTGCTAAACCACAAACCGTGCTTTACAAATTGACCAAACCACCAGTAATCACAGTGAGTGAATATGTTGGCCATTATACTCACATGCTTGGTTCAGTTGTTTCTGCATGTTGTATGAGTCCTGATGGTTCTGTAGAACATTAAGGAACATTTTTCCTTAATTTCACACTGTGAAATTGGAAGGGGCTACAAGCATCTCCTAAAGCGTTGTATAGGACAACCAGTTCAATGCAAGGTGGCCATCCAGCCTCTTTTTAAAGCCTTCAGAGGTGGACAGCCCATAGCCTCAGTCATTCCACTCCGCATTTCCATGTTACATATGTTTTACCGTGAGGAAATTTTTCCTTCTATGTAAGTGAAATTGGGGTAGCCACAAATATACCAGCTATTTTCGGGTCCTTGTTTCTGTCGTAAATGGAAAATAACTCCATCTTCTCTCTGGGACCTTTTCGCTGCCTGAACACTGCTCCCCCATGTCTCCTCTCTTTCTTATTTTCTCCAGGTGGAACATCCCAAGCATAATCTCTGAGTAAGCAGTGATCTTGGGGAGGTGGGAAGCAGGAGGCAATCGGTCGCACGGACTCCACATCGCCATCAATTCCACGTACCCCTTTCTTGTGTTATTTTCAGGTGATTTTCAAGCATGGAAGAGACCAAGAGTAATTCCGCAAAACTGAGCAGGACCAAACAGCCAGTGAAAACCGAATGGGGAGCTCATTACATGGTATTGACTTACTTCCAAGGAGACACTAATAGCATGGTGGATGAACATTTCTCTAGAGCTTTGAGCTTTGTCCCCAAAAACCAGCAGGACCTGAGTAGAGACAACAGCGTCAAAGATGGCCTGATTAACAACGGTGAGCTTGTCGCCCATGGCTTGTTCTACTTATTTCATAGATAGCAACTCCTTCGTCAAAGAGCCCGTGACTCCTTATTGACAATAGATTTGCTCAGGTATCATCATATTGATGTTTAACAGAGCCGGTTGGTCGCTTGAAGGACAGGGATTTAACCTGAGCTGTGACTAAGAGGGTTTTTTTAATTCTTCTAGATCTCACAGTCTTTAAGACGCGATGTCACTGGGAAATGGAGGTCACGAAATTTCAAAACCATTCCTCAAACCGCCCCGGGTTATTTTGCTATCTGTGGTAAAGATGAAGTTAGCACTCATTCCTTACACAGAAGACTCTTTCTTCCACACTGCCTCTGTTGTAGGTTTCTCTACCAACCCTGAAAGCCATAGAAACATAGAAAACAGGGGGCATTAAAAGACCTCGTCCATCAAGTCGGTGGACCACACGTAGAAGGACCCATGCCATTATCCATGACATTATCCCTGGAGCCAATAACTCCAATGAAGGTGTCATGCCCAGGGAGACTCCTAAACTAATTTCTGTCTTAAGGAAAGGTCACCTTATAAGACATTAACCTCATGGTGCCATTGCTATCCATCCTTTTCTGCCCCATTTTATTTCTCAACCTGCGATGAGGCAAGAATTCCATTTCAGGTCAAAGCATCAGGTGCCCCACTGCCCCACAGGACGTTGATGGATATGTGAGCAGGGTTTTTTTAATCTCTTCTTCGAAAAAGGGAGACAGTGAGGATCATAATCTACTTGATCTTGCTGCTGTTTTGAAGTGGGTTCTACTCTGCCTTTTGGTTAGAAGGAATTTTCAGAAATTTGTAATATAAAGTAGAGTCAAGGATAGGTGTATCATCCTCCAAGGGTAAAATCCTGATATCTTGGCTGATCTGGAGAACCTAACTTCTGACAAACTCCAGGCCAGAAAACACAACGTCCTACAAAAGAAACTAGCCAAGATCAACTAACTTCACTCAAACGTTTGGAGCGTCTCCCAGAAGGTCCTTCTACATGAAATGTAGACTTTGCCACCAAGCTGTGGAGTTTCCTTCTCAATAATTCCCTTCTGTGCCAAGACAAGGGATTAACCCACCAAATGTAGCTATGGGTCCTCACCGCAGCAGGCAATTCCTTAGCCCTAAAATCTGGTGGGTGTTCATGTGTTTGGTGACCCACAAACCAATCCAACATCCCAAGCTCAACTTCAGCAAGCAACTCCTTGAGTTTCAGTCTTCAGATGTTGCTGAGCTTCCCTGCCCAACAACCAATGCTTGGGAAGCAATGACCACAGACCAAAGTGTCTCATTGCTTCTGGAACCAATCACATCCTGATGACCACTCTTCTAGTTATTTTTCCCCTCTCTCGTAAAGGACATTATTTCTGTAACTTTATCAACCTTCGGTATCTTGTTGCAAACTCAAGTGGATCAGGCAAATATTAGTCTCTTCATACCTGCCCTTCAAATTATTTTTCACAGGGCGGAATGTCCCCTGTTTATATAGGAGTAATTTAGAGAGCCAGTTTGGTTTACTGGTTAAGGCACCAGAATAGAGAGCTGGAGATCGTGAGTTCAAGGCCTGCCTTGGCCAAGAAAGCCAACTGGGTGATTTTGAGCCAAACACCAGGAGACCATGAGTTCTAGTCCCCACCTTAGGCAGGAAATCCAACTGGGTGACTTGGGGTCCCTTTGTCTCACCCACCTCACAAGATTGTTGTTGTAGGGAAATTAAGAGGAGGAAGTTGCGTTAGAGATGCTTGCCTCCATAAAGGTGGGATACAAATCAATCAATCAATAAAAACCTTGGAGCTTGAATGCACCTGCTTTCATTTTTATTCCCAACAGAAAACCACCCACCTTCTCACGGGTGGGGTGGTCTTCCCCCCCAATGGACCAAGCCCTATGCCGCAGCCTCCCCTTTGAACCTGTGCGCTTCGGACGAAAACCCGATTGTTCCTGCGATGGACGTCTACCAGCCTTCCATTCTCCAGGGAGCCCCTTCTCCAGCCACCGCCGAGCTCTGGCCTCCGTCTCCCGGGGGTGATCCCCGTCTGACCCCAGTTTCGAGGTACCCAACCTCTGATCTGCAAATGGGGCAGCAAGACAGCATGTCTGATGCCAAATACGATTCTCTGCTGGGCCTCCTGGAGCAGGAGAGATGTTCTCGACCCGTCCGAGAGCTGCTTGATTCCCGATCGGCTTGTCTTACTGGTTCCACTGGGTTGCAAAATATGAGCCAGAGGTAAGTCCGTCCAGGTTG
>JANHGC010005050.1:328727-339524 GCA_027560395.1 Boaedon fuliginosus | reverse complement strand
CTTAATCACTCGCGCAGCCGCATTCTGGACCAATTGAAGTTTCTGAGTGCTCTTCAAGGGCAGCCCCATGTAGAGCGTGTTACAGTAATCTAATTGAGAGGTGACAAGGGCATGAGTGACTGTAAGAAGAGCTTCCCCATCCAGGAAGGGGCGCAAATGATGCAATAGGCGAACCTGTGCAAAGGCTCCCCTGGACACAGTTCCCTATTGATGCAAGGGTGCACTGTTTAGTGATATTTGATGGCATTGCTGCCAATGATGAAGTTCATAATAAAAACTCAGGTACATCCCGGAGCCGAGTTGTTTTCAAATATTTTTACAAAAATTGCAGAAAAAAATATTTTCAGCAGATTCAAGAGAGAGTTGGAATTGTTCCATTTCTGCTTTACAGTGTTTACATTTCTTTCCTATAGTCAGGAAGGCATTTTTCAATTTTCTTTATGATATGAGAAATTCTGACCTGAAATCCATACATCTTAAGGTTGACAAGCTTGAGAAATATTGGATCACATTCTCTTCAGATAGGTTCCTCTCATAAATATTTAAACAAAACTTTTTTTTCTTCATTTTATAGTCAAAGATTAACAGATCTTCATATCATCAGTAACCTGCGGGCCAACTCCATTTCCACAAGAACAATTTAATATCTGGGACATGACCACTGTGAATGCCTTCTTAATCAATTTCAACACATGAACCAGCTCTTACTAGGGGAAACACTTCTCCTTTACTCCTTATGTTACCATGTATGATCACATAGATTCTATAAGATGATGAAACAAGGCTAATTAAAAAATTAAAAATCTTGCAGTGCTGAATGGCTTATTGATTGGAATTCATTTCCTGACCTTTTGTACTTTGATATATATTATAGCCAAGTCAGGAAGGCTAGCCTACACACCTCAGCCAGATGGCCACATCTCTTTGACATTATCTAGGCAGGGTCAATCCTGATTACCAGTAGTAGGGCTGTAGGTTAGACTAACAAGCCATAACATCTCAGAAAATGACAGTCACAAACCACTTCCATTAAGACTAATAATTGAAACTGTAAGTTCCATTTGTAGTGTCAGCAAGAGTAAAGGCTGACTATGGAATAGCTTTCTGTTTTATTTTTTACTGGCCTACTATTTACAGAAGAGTTGATTCACATTACAATGGGACATTGCAAGACTCATACAGCTGCTCATTCAGAATCTGCTTCCAAATCTCTCCACTTTGCACAGCCACTTTATTTCATTAGGCTGTCGATGTGTTTTATTTTTCTCAGCAAAGCGAAAGGACTGCATATGTACATTAATGTAGATATAGACAGGAATATTTCTGAAGCAACCATATGAGCTTTGCAAATATCATTCCTGCTTTAGCAATTCAGAGAGAGATGTTTTGCACAGTGCTATTAATAATCATTAGAATTCTTTATTGGCCAAGTGTAATTGGTCACATGAGGAATTTGTCTCTGGTGCATAAGCTCTCAATGTACACACAAGCAACAAGTGATAAATCATTATTATAATCATAAAATACACTCGTCATAAATCATAAGATACAACACTCAGTGATAGTCATAGGGTACTAATTAAGCAATCAACATAAATCATACTAGGATACTAAATAAAACAATATAAATTGTAAGATACAAGCAACAAAGTTATAGTCATATTATCACATAATAATATAATCACCTAATAAGCAGCTACAATCTTTTAATGATAATTATGGACATCATCCTATTATCCGCCTCGAGTTCCCCCGAAAGGGGTGAAGAGAGGCGGGGTACAAATCTAATAATAAATAAAAATCTGGTCAATAGGTATTTGTTTGGAATATTTCTTTTGAAATTGAAAACATACTTACTGTGATTGTTACTTTGATTGTTGCTGTTATTTTAATGTAATCTTTTCTTTCTACCCAAGAATGCTAAACATATTAGATGCTTCTATACAGCTACCTGAGAATATATCCCAATAAGGATATGCAGAAATGTAGGATTGCACTGGTGTGGCCAAACAAGAGTTAATTGACATTTCAAGGAATGCTATTGGATTTGGAGTATGATCTTCATATTTTGCTCAGGAGTCAAACAACTATAAAACAAATGGTGTGTTTTGCTGGAGGAAGTTATGTTGAACTATGTGGTCAAAATATCAGCACTCCTTAATGCCTCATAAGTATCAGTTAATTTTTTTTCAAGACTTTCCATGCTGTTTGGGATTGTTTTGAACAATGAAAATGTAGGAGATATAATTTATAAATAAATGCATTAGCTTGGGACTCTCATGGGAGCAGAAACATAAATAATCCACTTCAAGGAATGGATTAATCAGGTGTGGAAAATATTTGAAATTTCTCCCTGGTTGTCTGCGTATGCTTGTACACATCCTGCTGCTTCATTTGGTTAATCTGTTTAGCAGAAATGGATCTTTGTGTGCACTCACGGGTACAAACCAGTGCAGAGAGTCTTGGAAGCAGCAGGGTGAACTTTCTAAAGGACAAGGCTGCTTTAATGCTTTTAGGAGATGTACTTTGTTTAAACTATATGCTTTGTGAGCTGCCCCTTTTCAAATGCTTTACTCAGCCCTAATTTTTCTTTTTGGGGGTATGTGCCTTGAAAATATTGTAGTAGGGGGTCACTTAGAGTATTAATTAGGATCCCTGCTTCCATAGTGTCTAACAAATGGATGGAAATAAATAACTTTATTTTGCACAGTAGGCCACTTTCATTCAGCTGCAAATCAATTCTATCAGTGGTGGGATTCAAATAATCATACGACCAGTTTACCAAAAATTTGAGCACATGCGTGTGACTTTCACACATGCTCACATGCACAACGTCCATGCATGGGTGGCTTTTTCTGCATGGTGAGGCTCAACCAAACAGCCTTTCAGGGCCTGGTCCCCTCCATCTCTGCTTCTCTCTTATTGCTGTTTATCTCAGCTTCAGCGCTTTCCGGATGGCACTTAGGGAACCCAAAGTGATGGCTCACAGCTGCTCACAAGAAGCTCTCCCAGCAAGACCAGCAGCAGAGAGAAGCAGCTGCCAAACCAGAGAGCACATCAGCTCTATGAGAGCGTGCTTCCTGCAGGCACAGTGCAGCACTCAAAGACCTCCCTCGATGTCAGCGCTGGTGAGGTGAGCTGTTTTTTCCCTCAGCTGAGGCGTGGCAATATGTTCTGCCACATGAATCAGCTGAGTTAAAAAACAAGGGGATTTAGGACAGGAAAGGGTGAGAGTGGGGGCAGGTGGGCAGGGCCAGCCAGAAATGTTATTTGCCGGTTCTCCAAACTACTCAAAATTTCCACTACCGGTATGCCAGAACTGGTCCAAACCAGCTGAATACTACCTCTAAATTCTATCCTTCTGCATTTTGTCCAAGGATTTTGTCTAAAGACTGTTCACTTTGGATTGGTTCATTCTATTTTATATCTAATCTAAGCAAAGTCAACCAAGTGCTTTATTCACTCTCTGCAAAGAGATCTTTAAATATTTGGAGGAAATTATAAATTATAAAGGAAGGACATACCCAAAATATTGAATGTACATTGGATGTGGGTCTTGCAGATTGCAGTTCTTCTTAAATCCCGTCTAATATGTATTAACATTTTCAATCAGATTTTCCTAAAAAAGCAAAAACAAAAAGAAGGAACTTGATACTTAAGAACAAAAAACTAACAAAGGCCTCTTTCACAACATTGTTTTGCATATGATATTATCTCCAGACTTGATTCATGCAACAGTCATATTTACTTTTGAGTCATGAGTTGAATATTTTGATTCTGCTGGAAACTACCGTAAAATTGATGTAGTATTTTTTTCCCGGGTGATACATTTCTGAAGACCTCATGGGAAGTCTACTTCTCCACTGTTAGTGACTCTTGTCTCATTTGGATTTTAGGTCAATCTCCAACCAGGCTTCTCTCTTAAGTCTTTAGATCTTGTTTCTGGAGTTTGTGTTGCTTAGAAGTACTACCGGTAATAGAAGAGAATATTTGTAGCTTGGAGTTGAATTGTAGAGGTTGATGCTCTCTCTGAACTTGTTTGTTTTCCTGTAGATGTTTCATTATCTGACGGGGTAACATTTTCAATGCTAACTAGAAGTCCAATGCTGTTTAGCAGTCCAGTGAAATCAATTTAGGAAGGGTGATGGAAAAGATGATGAAGTAGTTTTTATTGGGTGTATTTGGTATACAAAATATAAAAAATGATACAGATTCAATTCCAAATGAGATAATGTTCATGGAACTTTTCTGGCTTAAGCTTGTTTGTACCCTCACCCCCCAAAAGGGAAGAAGAAGCATATGCCTACAATCTCACAAAAAGAGGTTTCAAAATTGACTTCTTTTAATGAAAAGGAATGCAGATTTGGGGAATGAATGGTTTGTGTCATTTGTCTATGACTAAATTGAAATAAGGCGTGTGTGACACTGTCTCTATTTAACAATGCAAAATAGCTGTATTTGTCTTTTTTAAAAAATAGATTATTTTAAGATTGGTGCAAATTCTGATTGACTCCAATTCTCCAATTTCTTCTATTGTGTCCAAAGAATTGAAGCTAAATAATAAGTGAAGGGCAGCAAGCAAATATGCATTATATATATTCATATATGTAGCCAAATCAAAGATGGAACAGTAATGGCTAAAGTGATGCATTCTTGTGTAAACATGGTTATAAAAAGTATATCCCTGTGTTTTGAGCTCCACCACTGAGAAAATACAAATGCAAAGAATGAAGACAAGTTTCTAGGGGAAAGTTGCTTTGTCAAATACAACCCCCATTATCTCAAGTTTCCAGACATAAGGGATACCCATTAATAGCAAGTGGAATATGTTTGCTTTCCCACCAAGATTGACATGGAGTTCAAAGGTCAAGCACTGGCTGATACCTTATTTACCAGCTTAAGCTTCTGTTTCCCACAGAGGATGGTTTCTATGAGAAACTCACTCAGCTGCCTTTCCATCAGCTGGGGATTTTTTTTTGTGGGGGGTGCATCTTTTGTTTAGGAGCTGAATTTATTAGAAGACTATAATCAGTCAGGAACTGAAATCTTTTTCACCCTGTGTGGGCAAAAGCACGAGAAGCAAATAAGCAAAGGATGTGTCCTTAAAAGTCAGTGTTAATAATTCAGCATTTCATTTCCTTCCTCCTTATTCTTTGCATGCCTAGATGAAGAATAACAAACTGAATTTTGCAGCATTTGGTCTCTTCCCTACTTTTTGTGCAGCCTTCAACCTGTCAGTCTCTAAATCATGGTCAAACTCATATTGAAACTGCAAAAGTATGAAGGAGCTTATTAAAAGAACTATTGGAAACTTTTTCTTTTCAGGCATTGGTTAAATTTCAGATCCTCAGAAATCCTTTATAAGCAATGTGTTCCCACATTGCATTGGGCAGAAAGGTCATTTTCCTTCTGCTGGCCCATATAATACATATCACAGCTAAGAATGTCCAATGAAATGCATTTTTGTGAAATCTTGTACTATCTACCATCACTTTAATCCCTCTTTTAAGTAGAAGCTGCAACGTAATACTTGCAGTTGGGGTTTCCAACTGAGTGTGACTCAAGCAAAGATAAACCCTTTTTTACTATCATGATGAAAAGGTGTTTATCTTATAAAGTAAACATTTGCTTAATTGACAAGAAGGAACTGGTTGTTGGTAAGATAGGTGTAATAGTCACAAAAAGGCTGAGCCCAGAGGGGGGAAAAAGAATAGATTGATAGGTTGGAGATAATTTGGCTTGGAGAGAATTTTTAAGATAGTGAATGTTAGGTTGGTATTTCCCTTCAGTGTTTTGAAAGATGTGATAGTTATGGAAGGGGAAATAACTGGCCTTTTAACAAAATTGACTTTTTCAAACCACAACTCTTTCGACACCACTGAACTACGAGTTGCTGACCCTTCCTCCATAATGGTGTTCATACTAGTGTTAACATGAGTTCAATAATTGCTTTTTGTCACAGAATGATCAAAGTACCTGCCTGTGAAATATAGTATATGCTAAAGTTTAAATGATCCAGCATTTGCTCACTGTTTAGGCCTACCTGAATATATTTTTTTAAAAAAGAGGATAAATAAAGAGAAGACTAAATTTGCTTAGTGTATCTTTCTCTTTTTTCTCCTCAGTAATGACAAATCTTCTGCATGTAATAGGCAAAGCCCCTTGAACCCTTTAAAATTTAGTATTAGAACTACCTATCTTCATTCCCACCCTTCCTTGATAAATTATTTCCCCCCGAAGCTCTTTATTCTAGTTCCTATTGCTACAAAGCAAGTGGCATCTAAACCGTTTTTGAATCTGTCAGGGGATTAACCATGTTTAATGTTCACAGGGGTCTACAGCCAGTAGGTTAAGAATATACTAAGTGCTAAAAAAAGGGAGAATTGTCACAGGTCTAAGAATTAACTGTCATGCTAAAGGTCAGCTTTATGTGCGTTCCTTCCCCCCCTTTTACTGTGGGAAATATATATTCATTATGCTTGGCAGAACTAAAGAGATAATGCTTTGTGTGAGGGGAGCCTTTTCTATTCACAATACCCACAAATAATTAACTTAGGCAGTCAGGCTAAAGTGCCTTTGCTTCTTTTATTACACTCATGAGATTCATCAATCTCCTTATTTGTGTATTGAAAAGTGCTGTGTTATTTCGGCTATTGCCAAATAACAATTTGAGGCATTCAGCAATATCTTGACCACTTAGAAGGCTGAAGTGCAGTTAATAATCTTCTGTTGGAATCTTATGTACCTGGCACTAGAGTATCTAGCATAGTCATCCATGCAGTTTACCTGAGATTGTTTTAAATCTTGGAGGAAGCCAATAAATCTCTAAAAACAAATAAATAAGTGCTTGAAGTGCTTGTCATTTGAATTTCCTCAGAACCTGGGAGACTGTTTACATGATAAAATAGTAAAAAAAAAACACATCAATAACAATGACTAAAATTTGACCTCATCATTGATTGTCCACAATGATTATTATTATATCAACAAGCCCATCCATCACTTCCTTGGTTCAAGAGTTTTGCAAGGGCAGGGAGAAAAGTGAGGTTGTACTTAGTTCCTTACACTTCCAAGTGAGCAACTTTAGCAGGCTCCAAGATCCATGAAATGTGTCAGGGTCATCATTGACATTAAGAAAGAGCTCTGTTTATGATAAACATTCTTGCTTCAAATGTCAGTGATTCTCAGAGCATTTATGGAGATCCACTTGTTAGCAAGGCATCTTTTTTGAAGTGAGGTGTGGATAGATGCATTAGGAAGTTGCCACATCAGCCTCTGAAACACATCTGAGAGGAAGGGGTTTGGCATGTGCAATTTACACATTGTACATCTGAGAGGAAGGGGTTTGGCATGTGCAATTTATAGAATGCTTGCTAGTAGATAAGAATATAGACAATTTTGAAATTTCTCATATGAAGGGGGTCTCATTTACTGATGTTCCAACATCCTTTGGAGGTGAAAGATAAAATTATGTGAGTTTGAAGAATGGCATATGCTCTGGCTTTTTCTCACATAAAGGCAATTTCATATGTGAATCTGCTGCAAGAAGTTGAAACTGTGCTTTCCAAACTTGGCAACTTTAAGATGTTTATGTCCGCAATCTTCAAGTTCCCAAGTTTGACAATCACTGTGTTTAAGCCTTCTTAATATGCAACTGTCCAACCATTTAATAAAATCCTTATGCAAAGTTTGTTCTGTGTATTGAGTGAAAACAGCATGTTACCCAAAGTCAGTTAATCCATTTCTTCATCAACATATTAATGCTTTTCTCTGTACAAATAGTGATGTTTTTGACACTTACAAAAAAAAAAAGACAAGTTTTCAAATAGTCTCATGAAACACTCCATTACAATATTACCTAAGCCCCCATCTGTTGCAAACCTGATCAATAGTACTCACAATTAGATCAGGATGTGCTTAGTTGAAGAAGAGAGGTCTGATTTTTGTTTAGGACAAATCAGTAACACTTAGGTAGCAGGAAATTCAGGGCAAAGTATTAAAAACTGAATTGTCTCCAGAGGACTCCAAGTTAAATCCATGATCTAGAATTAACAAATTCAGATTGTTGAGGCAAATACTGCTATTGTGTGAATTCTACTGATATATATCATATAAAATACAATAGCTGTGTTGTGGCTCACGCATGTGCGTGAGGATGGGGGAGCACTCCCCCATGCATGCATGCATGACCCCCCCATGCTCCCATACTCCTCTGTGCATGCAACCCCAGGAGCCAAAACACAGCTGTTCCCGCTGCTCAGCTGTGATTCAAAACAAGGTAAAAAGAAGCACCATGACATATGGGCATGTGTGCGGGCCCATTTCAAGCCCTCATGTGTGCTGGGAAGGATGGCTCCATGTACTACCTCTGGCACACATGCCAAAGATTTGCAAAAGACTAAATAATTTCAGACAAATGGTTATCCAATCTCTTCTGAAAACCTTACAGTATTGGAGCATTAGCAACTTCTGGAGGCAAATTGTTCCACTGATTAATTATTCTGTCAGGAAATTTCTCCTTAGTTTAAGTTGCTTCTCTCCTTGATTAGTTTCCACCCATTGCTTCTTATCCTGCCTTGGAGAAGAGCTTGACTCCTTCTTTGTGGCAGTCCCTGAGATATTGGAACACTGCTATCAGGTCACCCCTAGTCCTTCTTTTCATCAAAGTAGACATACCAGTTCCACCAACCGTTCTTCATATGTTTTAGCCCTCAATCCCCTAATCATCTTGGTTGCTCTTCTCTGCACTGTTTCTAGAGGCTCAACATATTTTTTAGATCGCGGTGACCAAAACTGGATGCAGTATACCAAGTATGGCCTTACCAAGGCATTATAAAGTGGTATTAACACTTCACGTGATCTTGATTCTAACCCTATGTTTATGCAACCTAGAACTGTGTTGACTTTTTGGCAGCCGCAGCACACGGCTGGCTCATATTTAAATGATTGTCCACTAGGGTTCCAAAATCCCTCTCACAGTCATTGCTATTGAGTGTGGTATCACATATACTGAACCTGTCCATTTTGTTTTTCTTGCCCTAATGTAGAATTTTACTTTTTTCACCATTGAATTTCATTTTATTAGATAGTGCCCAATGTTCAAATCTGTCAAGATCCTTCTGTATTTGGGAAAGGTAATTTCATCTAATTGCTGCTGTGTAGCAAATGTTCTTATGTCCCACACACATTTGAATGGCTATCTGAGATCAGAGATACAAGAGAATTACAATTTTAAGATTCTGAAAAGTGGAAATTGCAAGTGTGTGTGTGTATGTGTGGTGGGGTAATTGTGTATAACCCCTGATGATTAGCCTTCAACTCCCACTTCTGAGTTGTTAACCCCTTTCCAATTCTGTCTGCACTTATGTAATGGGAAGATTGTTCTTTTATAATATAATTAACACATTTCTACTGTGCCTTGTAATAATTGGGGGATTGAATTGTTATTATTATTCTGCTGTTTGTTTCTGAATCTGAGCTAGGGTACTTCCTAGCAGTGAGTCCATTTGCATCCTATTTTAAAAATCTTTGTATAACATTCTGAGATTTAGAATTGTCATATTCAAGTGCTCAAATTTTTGTTCATGGCAATAGCTTTTATGTCTTTTGCTCCTTCAAATTAACAATTTTTGTTAGTACTGAAAGGTCTAAGTCATCATTGAAGAACAATTATACAAGGTACTACTACATCGGTGTATCTTGTTTGGGACACTATTTCCATTCAATACAGTAGGAGATACCCTTCAGATAGAAAGTATGGAATGTAAATGTTTGTAAAAATTTATCCCAATGTAAATCAGAATATTTGCATACAGGACAGGTTCTTTAATTTTCATAATAGAAACACTAATTTCCTGGTGGATAATATTCTGATCTTGCTTCATCCTACATCAATAGGAAACTGGTCCTGAAATGGAGCCACTGGTATGAGTACATGCCCTCAATAATTGATAAGGATATAATCTTGGAGTTGAAGGAGAGTTTCCAGATGAGCCCAACATCTTGTGGGGTACACTTAATATTCATGCTGTTTTGCATCTTCATAAAACATTTGTATGAAATGACATAGAGTCTGCAATATCATCAGTATGCAAAATTCACCATCTTATTTCTCAGCATATTTGAGACCATTCAGGAGCTCCTCAATCTTTAGACACATTAGTAACCTAGATCAGCATTTGTCAATGGAAGATCAAGACCAAAAAAAAATAGCTTGTCCTGAAGAGGTAAAGTGTTCAACCTCTGATGGCATGAATTCTACTTCATTACAACTTATTTAAAGCAAACATTGATCCATCTTTATCAGTAGGAAACTTATCTTTATAGTAAGTCTGAGTAAATCTACCCTTATTTAGTTCAGATTAAGATTAGAAAAGGACATGACTTGTTTTTCAACATGCATTTCAGTACAAAGTGAATCATTTCTAGATCCAACTTGAAAAATATTTGCCTATAGGTAAATATAGGGAATAGGAAAGTATTAAAATAATTGTAGGAGCTTGTCTCTTTTTTTTAAGTTAATGAGATGAAGGTAGCAGGATTGTTAGACTCTTTAAAGGATATTACCAAGTTTCATGTATGTAGTTTGAAAGGTTTCAGTGCAATAAATGTTTGATCCCTGAGTTTTGTCGGGTCCAGAAGAGTTTATTTATTTATTTTACTTATTTGATTTATATCCCGCCTCTCTTCACCCAATTTGGGGAACTTGAGGCGGCCGAAAAATACAATAAAAATACAGTGAGCTAATACAGTAAAAATCCAAAACTCAATCATTCACACAATCATCTATGGGGTAGG
>JANHGC010005050.1:236729-247242 GCA_027560395.1 Boaedon fuliginosus | reverse complement strand
GGAAGACCACTGGCAACCAATGCAGCTCACGGAGGATCGGTGTCACATGGGAATATCTAGATCTTCCCATAATCACTTGCGCGGCTGCATTTTGCACCAGCTGAAGTCTCCGAGTGCTCTTCAAGGGCAGCCCCATGTAGAGCGCATTGCAGAATCTTCTTCTGTTTGCATTGTGCTCTCTAGTTCTTACAGCAACTCTCTCTGTGCATGAGCTGATGAAAGATGTTGTTTTTCAGCCAGCTGGCTATAGAATCAGAAGTGGATTAGGCTGAGAGAACAAGGTTTCTAAGTGGCTTCTAGGCTTAAGGGAAATTAGAACCTGGGTCTTCCTGCTTCTTGATTACTAGATGTCATTGATTCTCAAAAATATGTGGGTGTGGGTGTGGGTGCACATATTTCAGTGCTAAATGCATTTATTTATTTATTTGTTTGGATTTATACCCCGCCTCATTTACCAGATCAAGGGGAACTTATTCATTGGCACAAACACCGAATATAAAGTGCCTCACAAGTTGACTACACAATGTAGTTATCTTTTCATTCATTTCCTCCATCTCAATGATAGACAGGAGACCCAGGTAAAAAATTCTCTACCACAAAAATGCATTCAAAACACAGATTAGAAAACACACTCATAGCAAATTATTTTGACTTCAAAATATTCATTGGTATAAATGCATCTTTAAATTTCCAGTGGATTATAAAGACTGATTTAGGTGAGTAATCATATTTAGCAATTTGTGTGTGTGTGTGCACGCGTGCGTGTGTGTGTATGCACATGTCCATGCGTGCATGTGTCTTTGAATCAATATTGACTATTGGCAACTGCCTTGACATGTCTCTGTGTTTTTTTCGGTAAAATTTCAAAAGTGGATTATCACTGCTTTCTTCCTAGGGTCGACAAATGGTGATTGGTCCTGGATTACCTGGTTGGCTTCATACCTAAAGCAAGACTAGAACTCATGTTCTTTTGGTTTGTAGGATGTCTTTGACCTATGTATCAAACTGGCTCTCATTTAGCAATTAGCTCTGCTTTAATATGAAAACCCCCTTAAAGGCAAGTAAGATAAAAGGTTCCATATGAGCAATTTGGGCTGCAATGTTTGGAAAAGAGTTTTCCAAACTCACAATCCACTAGTCTTTTAAAGTACTCAGGACAACAAGCACAACTATGATTAATACTATATTACATATATGTGGCCCAAGACAATTCCTCTTGACTCACTCAGTGCAGCCCAGGCAAGCCAAAAGGTTGGACACACATGTTCTAGGTTTATACATCATATCAGGCAAGCCACCACCACCTTTGGGAAATGGATTCCCACCCCCTCAAAGTCTTTTAAGCAAAAACGAATCAGGATCATGAACTCTAGTTTAAATGCAATAAAATCTGCTTCCGGCAAGTTTCCTCCTTTTCCCTGCCAGAAACAAAATGCCATTTACAGCAGATTATGTAACACACAAGATGTTCAAACGTGTCTGCCAGAACATTCCTTTTCCCTCCCTTCCAGATTTATTTGAGAATATCTGTCAAGGTTATTGGACTTTTGTGTTAAGCAAATGATTAAAAAAAAACATGCTTAGATTTGCTCTTTCTGTACTTTTATATACTGGTATATATAAAAACATCACAGCCTCTCTCAGGACCTCAGCAAGAGAAATCTGGATTCAGTGATGTGAGGAAAGTTTAAATCCCCGTGTATGTATGATTGTATGTATGTATGTATGTATGTATGTATGTATGTATGTATGTATGTATTTACCCTAAACATAGTTTTTGAATAAGAAACTTAAAAGATGAGTTTCATCATCCTAACTATTGGGCCCTACAAGACATTTAAATATGATCAGGTACCCACTGAATTTTTCCCTCCTAAATTATATTGCATTCCCCCATTGTATTCACACTATTCCTTTTCAAAAGTCACATGAATATTTTTTGTAGATGACCTGGCTGAATCTGAGGGAGGGGAATTCAGTCTTGAATCACTTCATGCTCACAACAGATCTACAAATCCAGCCTACTTTGAATTCTGTTGACTCTTATCTATCGCCAATTTGTTTTGACCATTAATTCAGTTTCTTGTAGAGAATATTAGCATATAATAAACATATATTCATTTGAATTGCCTGGACTCCTGATTTCCTGTGCCGGACACTTTTAAAACCCAAATCTGATCTTGAAATCCCACTTTCTCCATGTATTGTGAATCAAGTATCTATAGCTATGTACTTGTTATTGATTGAAATATATTAACCTTGCTTCTTTTTAAAAAAGAAATCAGGAAGCAGTTCAGAAATCAGTGCCATTGACTCTTGTTTTCATTATTCAGAACATATCCTGTTAAGAGTACAGCAATTGATGTTATGTACTGAATAGTAGGTTTTTTCTTTAAAAAAAAACAAAAACAAAAACAGGCCCCAATGTTTTAAACTGTAATCCATACTTATTTTGAGGATAGAAAAATGGTGCGATGTCATATTTTTATAATGTAATGTTTGCGGTGTATGCTTGATTAGTATGCTAATCTTTGCAATAGCATTCTGTCCCTATAAAGTTACATAATATGTTTGTTTTAAAAACAAAATCCCTTAAAACTGCACCTAACAGTGTATAAAGAGAGTACTTTTCAAATAATTAAATAAGTTTTTTAAAAATAGGAAATCTTTCCTTAAAGCTGATGCAAAAGCAATTATTTTGGCAGTAATATCAGGTATCTGCAATACAGGTAATGTAAATATATAATTTATTTAAATTACTGCTTTCTCATTGTTCTAACATGCCTTCAAACTGATTTACATAAAAAGGAGGAGAAAGGACCAACAAGTAACAAGATTTAAAGCAATCAAAATAGAATAAAGGGGGAAAAAACTATTTCAGCCAGTTAGAAAATTGGCTGTATGGATTCCAAGTTTCAGAAGTAAAAGACAGACAAGCCAGGCTCAAATTTTACCTTCTGCACAGAAAACTATTGGCTTGGATGAGGGGGAAATTGTGATGCCCGCCCTGGAATGCATATCGTCACCTTGCAGCAAACTAGTCTTGTTTCTGTGCATTGATATCTATGCTGCCAGTGAATCTCTCAAGGAAGAATTAGCCATATTTTCATAAACATCTTGTAACAATTGAAGATCAAAAGGGATGTGCCAATGTGCCATCTAGTAGCCATGCTGAGTTCAGAGGACTGGGCTAGTCAACATTAAAGGAAAGGGGCCTACAAATAATTCCTTAATCAAAAGAAGAATGGTTTTATTGGTTGAATTCACCTGACAAACTGATTGTTGATATCAAAGAAATGCTCTGTAAAATATGTGGCTACCAGGCTTAAAGTTAACACTTTTTAATGGCCACTTTCAATATGGATAACTGCTACCACTTCTAAAAGACCTGAGATTTTCAAAAGGCCACATGAAACCTTTAAAGCTTCATACATTTAACTGACTCTCTGGTCAATTGTTCTGTTAAGAGAGACATCTGTCAGGTGTCAGCTTGTAAAATGACATCTTAAAAATATTGGCAATTTCCCAAAATAGGTTACAATGTTGGCTGACTTTTGGAAAGCATATTGAAGCATGAAGCCAGAACAAGCAGAACATGAGGGAAGATTCCTTCATTTAGCCTTGGGCTCTTTGATTATTTGCATTACTGAATTACATTATGAAAATCAGAACAATAAAGCATTTTCATGTGATGAACACTGATTTTTATTTAGCTTTTTGGAGGTTTAATCCAATCAATGAACTTCTACATGCAAATCCCAATTCTGAAATAGTTTTTATTTTTTGCAATGTGCTCTAACATCCTAAGTAAAAGAAACACATAAATACATAAAAATGGGATAGGAACCCAAAAAATGAGCATAATAATTTGGACCTTTATTCTGCATTTTCTTATATATTCCATGACTTTCAATTTAGGCTATAAAAAAATCTCTATTCTTGTAAGTTCTACTGAATGCAATCAAATCTACCACCTCAACTTTAAAATCTGTGAGCTAGAAAGGGTAAAGATCAAGTAAAGTTATTCTTCCATAACCAGAGCAAGTTAGCACAGAAGTAGTGTGTCCTGGCAAGTTGCATAGAAAAAAAAGGCATAAAAGTAGATTTACATTTGTACAAAATGTAGAATAGAATAGAATAACAAAGTTGGAAGGGACCTTGTAGATCATTTAGTCCAACCCCCCACCCAAGCAGGAGACCACATACCATTTCTGACCGATGGCAGTCCAGTCTCGAAAGCTTCCAGTGATGAAGCTTCCACAACCTCTGAGGGCAAGCTGTTCCATTGGTTGATTGTTTTCACTGTCAGAACATTTCTCCTTATTTCTAAGTTGAATGAGGAAAGCTTCTTTATTCCACCAAGAAGTTCCAGGTGTTTTAGCCACATCAGTGTGCAACTGATGTAACTAATTCTTGCACTGATTTTAAAGGAAAGCAATTTGAAATCATAAACACCAGGTGGGCTTAAAACCTAGCAAGGGCGCTTTTTCCATCTCTGGTTAATGCCAGCTTGATGTAAGGTTAAGTAGCAGGTTATCTGCTGCTTCATTTCCCTTGGGCATATTTAGATTTATTTGTACAAAGACTTAGGGATGATTATCTTAACCATGTTTCATGGAATTAATAATTTTTGTAACTTTGCACAACATGTTAATCTCATAAATTTGCACAAGATACTACTCTAAAATGTGGCTGGTTAGTTTATGATACATATGACACTTCATATGATGTTACCTAGTTGAGCAATGAAATGTCTACAAGCAAACAACCAAGCTCAGAGCACCAAGGATTCCACAATTCATATGTTGTATGAATTTATTAAATTTATATGCCATGCATCTCACCTAGCAGCAGCTTAAAATAAAATAAAAACAACAGTATGTTTTGTATTGTTAAAATATTCTAATAAATGTTAATACTGAAAATTTAAAAAGTGGCTAAGGAAGATACAAACGGGGTGGAGGTAGAAACTTCTCTCAGTCCATTAACCACATCCAGTATGATGTGCCCTTATCAGGGTTCCAGGCCAATTGGCAGAGCCAGGTTCTAAGAAGGTCCAGGAGGAGGGGTTCAGATCTCAACTTGAGGGGGACAATGTTCCAGAGGGCAGGAGCTATGGCAGAAAAGTCTCTTTTCCTAAACTTTTCAAGCTAGAATTCCTTGACTGATGTGATCTGCATCATGCTCCCTCTGCCAGCAAGAGAGGGTTGGGCCAATCCCATTAGGGTGAGACAATTCCTCAGGTAACCTGGACTCATTCCATAAAGTGCTTTCAAGATGATTACCAATACTTTGAATTGGACTTGGAAGCAAACTGGCAACCAATGTGGCTCACACAACAGTGGTGTCACATGGGCCATCGTAGGGGCCCAAGAACTATCTGAATAGTTATTGCTTAGCCTTAGTGAGTTTATTGCTAAAAAGTGAATATGTATATGACTGAGCTGTTCATGTGAAAGAGAAAATATAAATGACAAGCAACAACATTTATCATGTCCTTGGAATCTATTTTTGTAACTGAGACTGAACCCAAACTCAAAAGTTGTTTGTTTGCAATTTAGATCTGTTTGAGCTATTCATTACAACCAGAGAAGATTAATTTTCTGAGATAATTGTAGACAACCTGTCAATTGTTTCTGCATCAATGGGTTAGCATTCAATTTAAGAGGGAAACATCAATCAGACTGGGAATATCATAGATAACTCATGACATCAACTCAGCTCAATTGTCTTTTAGTCTCTAAACCACATAGGAACCATTCTTAAGGTCTTCCACAATGGGCATATAACCATGGAACAATAGAATGGCTCAACAGCTAGAGAGAAAAAGATATTTTCTCTTTATAAGAGAAGGGGGATGTTTAGCAGTAACCTCTCAACAGTCATATACTTAATATAGGTATGGGGAAAGATTCAGGGTAAATAGAAGAGGACAGTCAATCTTAGATATTAGTACTTTTTAGAATTTTCTTACAGATCTCCAAAAGAACATGTGCACAAAAACCTTTTCTAGCAGAACAAGTACCCAAAAGCATTAAAAAATACTCTAGGAGTCTGTTTCACTCAAATTTGACCTACCTGGAGATCAAATCTGTTAATAGCCCCCATTTCCATGAGATTAGGAGGCCCAACAGTCCTCCTAATGAACCCAAACTCCTAAAGTCCTTACCCTGTGATGGCAACAATGTTCTCCTGTGCCCTGTCTAGGCAGTATATTTGGCTCTTGCCTTCTAAGTTAAGCTTCAGAAAAATCAATATAACCAAGCTAATTTAAAAGGGGCTTTGCTTTATAGATGTCACCATCTATTTTTTATTGCTTCTTGGTTAGTTGTGTTATAATTTTAGCTGTGTTTTAATTTGTGGGGGGACTTTTTTCTTATTGCCAAATAAATAAGGGATACATTCATTTTTCAATTAATGGTAATAACATTGTGGTTTGTAAGATTTAAGATGTGTTATTATTGATTAATCCATTTTAATGGGAGCTGGTCAGGCACAGCCTGAAGGTGGACTCTCAACACTTTTTTCATCCCGTGAAATTTCAACAGCAATCCCAGAGCTTCTTGTTCCCTCCCATGCAAAAAGATAAGAAATGACTGATCTTACTATTTTATTTTATTTTTATTAGATTTGTACCCCGCCTTTCTTCCCCAGACAGGGGAAGAGGCATCTTATGAAGCATCTATTCACTCTAATTTTCTAAATCTGAAATATTAAGGCTATCAACAGTTTTGACCTTTCATTTGTATTATTTTACCATTTCAGGGGTATTTCTATTCTTTCCTATTTTCGTTTATTTTTCAATTTGGTGTTCAAACATGGGGCAACATGGTGACTCATTGGTTAAGTTGCTGGGCTTGTCAACTGGAAAACCAGCAGTCCAGCTTTGAGACCCAAGCCCATACAATGGGATGAGTTCCCACCCTCTCCCCAGCTCCTGCCAACTTACAGTTCGAAAGTATGCAAATGCAAGTAGATAAATAGGTACCATTTTGGTGGGAAGTAACAGTGTTCTATGACGTCAAGCTGGCCACTTGAGCACAGAAATGTCTTCAGATAGCACTGCTCAATGGCCCTTGAAATGGAAATGAGCACCTCCCCTATATTTGGCAATGACTAGTGGAGTACAATGCACAGGGATTTCTTTATCTTTTTTTTTTTACTTTTACTACTAAACATGGACCAATTTATTTCATATCTTCACTTTTCATGGTATCATTTTTAAAAAGAAGATATTATAACATATTTCATAATTCTTTATTTCACAGTTCCTCCGTTGTGGTGGGAAAACATCTTAATTTCATTCCTATCCCCCGCCCCCCGAGCATATTTCTAGATGTCAAAGAATAGCATTTATGAGAGAGATCCTTGGTGTTCCTTTAACTTGGTTGTTTTCTTGCAGATGTTTCATTGCCCAAACTAGGTAACATCATCAGTGCACTGAAATAAAAAGCAGAGAGCTTCAAGGATACCTCACTTCAATCCTGACTGCAAATATTCTCCTTTCTAAATACAATTTACACACCTTTGTAAACTTGGTCTGAATTTCAATTTCTTCAGAATGAAATGTAACTGAGGTTACATGGAACATATTTTCATTTTGAGTTTGTAAATACAATTACATCTTCCTTCTACTGAGGAGCAGCAAAATGATGAGCATCCATCAATTTTAGAATGGTATGATGGTGGATGAAAGGAGAGAATGCATATCCTATTGAAGTTCCTGTCAATGCCCATCAATGAATGGATGCCATTTCTCTCCCCAAGGCATATGAAAGTAATTCTGAATCAGATGCCTCCCACATTCACTCAACCATGGCTTAAGTGTAGTATTCATCCTGTTTCTCTCTCTCTCTCTCTCTCTCTTCAGTCTATATCAACACAATTCAGGATTATCTCAGCAGGTTTTGCCTGAAGCTCTAAATACGTCTTCAAGTGAGATACACTGGACAGCATCTTGAAGAAGAAATAGATAATTCATTTTATGTCTGGAAGCCAAATAACAATCCAATCACATCTCATTTAAAATTAAGGGACAGCACTTCTCAGGAAAGGGATAAATGAAAATGGCCGATCCGAATTAAAGAATCAGAAGATGGACATTATCCTCATATCAGGATTCTTAATAATAGTGGTCCTATCAAAACTAGAACACACAGTTCTTCCTCAGCAATTCATCTGCAGAATACCAAATCTTCAGGAGAAATTTGCCACTTTTTGGAACACAGAAATTTGCAGTATGATTATGCATTTTGCAAAATGCACTACCTGTTTTTCTCTTACCAGGTGATTTAGAAATTAATGCTATGAGCAATGAAGAGTGCTGTTCAGAGTCCCCCTAGACTCAATATCTCTCCATATGTCTGCTTTTAACACAAACTTCCCTGTCACCCTTTCAGATATTTGGGGCTTCAATTCCCATTACTCCCAGTCAACTTCCTCAATTACAATCTAGCATTCCTGGAGGGTAACAGCTTGAGAAGTAAAATGGTGGCAGAAAGGAATTGTTGCTGAAAGCAGTACAATGCTCTGATGGAGAACTAGAGCTAGGAAGTCTGTTTTCTGTGCTATTCTATACTCTGTAATTATTCAGAGTTAGCAGCTAAATATACCTCAGCAAGACAAAACAAACAGCAGGATGCTTGTTTTGGCTGATTTTGTTTCTGAAATACAGTCATGTTATACCTCAGGTTTTGGTGCCGGGCAGGTGGGGAGTAGAAAGAGATATGAATATTTGTCTTAATATAAAAACTATCGCCTTCTAGATGTGTCACATGCTAGCCAATAACATTTAGCATTTAGACTTATATACCACTTCACAGTGTTTTATAGACCTCTCTAAGTTGTTTACAGAGTCAGCATATTGCCCTCAACAATTGGGGTCCTCATTTTACCCACTGTGGAAAGATGGAAGGCTCAGTCAACCTTGAGCCTGGTGAGATTCAAACTGCCAACAGGCAGTCAGCAGAAGTAGCCTGCATTCTAACCACTGTGTCACCGCGGCTCTTAATGTCCCTTTCTCAACTTTTGCTCATTCATTGTGGGCTTCTGAATATTTAAATAAGAACTTTATTAGCACTTTCTTAAAATCTGTGGCAATAGTAGCAAGGACAATGAATTATTAGTAGCAGGGTTGTATACATAAAGACGAAAGGTGGGGCATTTGTTTCATGTTGCTATATCATTAAAGCAATCATTTCAAGGACTGAGCTGATTTGCTCACTTACTTGTTTCACTTTCTAGATCAGGGGTATCAAACTCACAGTCCACAGGGTGGATGCACCATACTTTGGCCACATCCATGCCAGGTTTAGCAAAGGGGAAAAAAGTTGCAATATGTTAGGCGCCGCTGCGGTGACAATGCGAGTTTGACACCCCTGTTCTAGATGATGACTACCATCCATATTAACTTCTTATAGTATAGCTACAGTGAGAAACTAGGCAAGATGAAGGTACAAAGTGGAGATCTACTATACTTTGTTATGTGAATTTCTTATTCAATCCTAAAGCTTCCCACATCTTCTCCACTAGATCACTTTTGTTTGTTAAGTCATTGCAAAAATATGGAAAATGCTAAGGATCCAAGTGTCAACAGAAAACAAATAAACAGAAAAAAACAACAGCCAAAAGCTCTGTTTATTCAAAAGTTGCAATATGAACATGAAGTTGAAGAATTAAACCATTTCAATGCATTCATATATTAAGCGAGTCAGTCACAAAATGCTCTTTTCCATGGCATAGAAAGCAAACTGGGAAAGCTAAACAATAGGGACAATATTGTGGAACATAGCATAAAAAAAAAGGAAATAGTACAGTATAGATGTATGACACATCATGAATCCTGTTCAACATCCCACTTGGTCTCTCTCTATCTCCCTCTCCCACTCTCTCCCCCTCTCCCCTCCCTCTCTCTTGTTCTCTCTATCTCTATCTATCTCCTCTTCTGTCCAAAATCTTGCACCTGGGAGAACCGAGGGAGGAATTTTTAGCTTCAGACTATAGATGCTACTATCTTTTATGAAAATCAATACCCAAACCTTATTATTTTAGTTTTTTCATTACTTTATATATAATTTTATTTCAGAAAGTCAAGTCTGTCTAGTATCCTCTAGATCCAAATATTTCTGCTGCTCTGAATGATAATGCTAAGGTTTGATAGCCTGATAACTTTGATAGCACAAAATCCAACAGGGTGCATAAGAGCACTTTTTGGCATTGATTCCTCTACCTCTTTCTTCCCACTATTCTTTGTGAAATAATTGCAATGAATTCTTCTGGAGAAACCAGCAGAGGGTCTATCCTTTCATAGACCTCTTTAGGAATCTTAATGTTTAGCAGGATGCCCACTCTTGCCTTTTCCACTCTAGCTAGAAAATCTGTCTGTCTGTCTGTCTGTCTGTCTGTCTGTCTGTCTGTCTGTCTGTCTGTCTGTCTCGCTCTCTCTCTCTCTATCTCTCTCTCTATCTATCTATCTATCTATCTATCTATCTATCTATCTATCTATCTATCTATC
>JANHGC010005050.1:202305-215583 GCA_027560395.1 Boaedon fuliginosus | reverse complement strand
GGCTTCATCTGGGTTGATTTTGGTTAGGCTGGCTTCAACTTCACATATGATGTTTTCTGTGGGGATGTGTTTGGGAGTGACTGCAAAGTTGAATCCTTTGGAAAGGACATTGGTTTCTGCTATGATGCGGGTCCTGTCTGATATGTTATGTACTGTTTGTTTCATGAGTTGCTGTGGAGGTGGGTTTGGCTTCTGGCATTTTTATAGTTTGCGGAGTTTGTTGGTATGTTTGTCTGTCTTGTGAGAGGTCACTGTTTTGGCTCTCCAGAAAAATATATATATATCCCTGACAACTCTTACTTTGAGGAATGTTCCTTCTTTCAACAAATTCAGTCCAAACACCTGCCAACTGATTATCACCTTCAGTTTACAATCTGAGGGTGTTTTGTAAAATAGGTTACATGAATCTAGAAATGGACCCTGGCCTTTATCACCTTTGACCACATAAACCTTAGTAGCAGAAGAATGAAATAATGAGGAAAGAAAAAGAAACCAGAAGATAAATGTAAAGGTTCAATACATGATCACACTTTCAAGGAATCTCCTCACAGGCTGTTCAAGTGATCAATGACTTATGCATTTACATGTTGCACTCCTAAATCTGAATAATGTTATTGGTTTCACAGATACCTAGCCTAGCTTTTTAAAAAATACCAATATACTTTCGTTCATTGCAACATTTCCAATACAACCAGGGTTGCTTACATGTCTCTCTGTATGTGAACAACATCAAAATGGCAGACTGGTCAATTGAATGCTCTGTCTTTTAATGGATGTATCATGTATGTTAAAAAGTGGATGGACTTTGATCACCCAGTTACAGCTGCATTTTAATATAATTGTCCTCTGCATGAACACCCTGAATAGTACTGATGATGAGAGTTTCTAATTGTCTTCTTACTCTTCTCTTTAGAGTTTTGCTTCTGATCTCCAACACAAATTGCTTGAGAGGGCCATAAGCCGCCATTTTAACCATGGAAAAAGTAATTTTAACCAAGGAGTGGATGAGCACAGGACACATGCTAACAAAGCATGGTCTCCATGCTAGAATAGGTTCATGGAGATAGCATCACAAAGGGAAATGTCCCTCCCCCACTCTTGATGTGCCAGTCTTAGTCTGGCCTTTAAATCAGGTATCTTTGAAGAGAGAAAATCTGCTGTACTAGTATGGAAACCAAAAATATGTGCTGTAGCAGTCAGCTATCTCAAGTCATGCCAGCAGAAAAAGCTTTAAATGCCCTCATATGTTTGGAACGTTTGAAAATTGCCATAGACTCCAGGAAGTCTAGAAGAACATCCTCCTATTGAATAATTAAAAAAATGATGGAGGTTGCTCAGATACCTCTGGAATCAAGTGATATTATGGTATCAGCCACAAAGCCACCTAGGCCTTGAAGCTCAGGTGTTAATCATGCCATTTAAAAGCCATTTTCTGACTTTGCTGTTGTTTAACATTGCTGATCTTTGCTTTAAAGCCTTCCAGTTTTTGGCCACTATCCAACAGAGCGAGGTGTTTGTGTGCGGGAGAACTGCTTGTGCAGCTAGATGTTGATTTGAAACCTTCCATGCAGCCTTTTTCATTACTGAAGACATAAGCCTAAGGTTGAAGAAGCTCTTGGATGTAGTATACTCCACTACCCATATACTTTTCTGACCTTTGTAATTTTAAAACATGCTACACAAAGAAGGAATTCTAATGTTATGTTTTTATTAAACAACCTAAATCTTACCTGGATCCTTGCTTCCAATCAGTTTTATTTAATCCCATTGATTACAGTAGAATTTGTTTCTAAGTGTGTTTCGAGAAAGCTTCTTTATGATGCAGATGTGGCAAAAAATGGGGCATGAGTGTGTGTGTGTGGCAGCCCACCCAGTCACATGACCCCATAGCATGCTCACCAAGCCACGCCCACAGAACCAATAGTAAAAAAAATTGATTCCCACCACTGATAATAATACATGTACATATTATAAAGGGCAGAAAAGTTTGCCATTTGTTTTTTCTGATTTTTTAGCAATAGCAACAGCACTTAGACTTATTTATTGCTTCATAGTGCTTTTACAGCCCCATCTAGGTGGCTTCAGAGTCAGCATATTGCCTCCAACAATCTGAGTCCTCATTTTACTGACCTTAGAAGGTTAAGTCAACCTTGAGCCGGTCAGGATTGAACTTCCGGGCAGTTGGCAGAATTAGCCTGCAATATTGCATTCTAACCACTGTGCCACCAAGTACCATCTGTTACTACATCCTATGCCTCTAATTAACTTCCATTAGAATTTTGTTTCACTAGCTTATCTATTTTGATCAAAAAATGAATTTGAAACATTTGATTCTTCTTGACTCTTCATTTGATCATAATGGTGAAATGGCAGGCAACAATTCTTCATGTCAAACGTTATTCTTCTTTAGTTGCCATGACCAAAAGTGAGGATTCAAAGGCAGAAAGATAGATTAGCATTGGTGCTGTTTGAAGATAAGATTGGGAAAATCCAGCCCACCCCAAATCTATTAGTTTCCTGTTGGGCTTTGAAGACCTGGCTCTGTCAGCGGGCTTGGAATTAATGACTCCCCTTGTATGAATGTACTGTATGCTTGCTATTGTATGTTTGGTGATTTTTAATAATTTTATTGTAAGTGTTTTTAGATTTTTACTTGTTAGAGTTGTTAGTTTTTACAGATATTTTATTGTTGTTTTTAAATGCTGTTAACCGCCTTGTATTCCCTTGGATTAGGGAAGAAAGGCAGGGTATAAATTAAATAATTTAATAATTAAATAAAAAAATAAAAAAACACATAATTTTAATTGTAGAAAGCAAGTTTATTTTATTTATTTGTTTAATTAGATTTATACCCCGCCTCTCTTCTCCGGTTAAGCGGAACTTGAGGTGGCTAACAAGTTAAAGGCAAATCAAGTTTAAAGTCTAGTAAATAAAAGTGGTACCTTTGAAAGCTTCCTAGAAAAGTTGCTATATAAGTATTGTATAGAGTTCTATATATTCACAGATACAAAAACATATATACATTCCTAGAATCTGAATGTTTATTTTGGAATGAAGACCAAACTCCTACTTAAAATATTTTCCAGTAACTTCCAGTTTTCACCTTATAGATAAAAAATAAAATAAAATATAATCTTATTTGTTCTTTTTGATTTGATTTGTCAAATTGATACAGATAAACAACTTAGAGTTATAGTAAAAAAATCTCACAATAAATTGTCAACTTATTCCTAGTGACTTTTGTCTCCATCATGTCTTTGGACTGTAGATGGAGCAGAGTCTAGTTTTTGGCATCCTTGTTGTTCTCTGAGCTTGGTTGGTTCCTTTCTTGCAGACATTTCATTGCCCAACTATATAACATCATCAGTTCTAGAAGGAAGTTCGGTTTGCTCCATGTTTATACTGTAGATAACTGGCTTGCTCTGTCACTGTTGGTGGCAGTGTTTGTTAGTTCCTCAATTCAGCTATTTACTGTTTGTTTGTCTGAATAGGTAATTCCTTGATTGGGCTATTGTGGGCCCTTGAATCATAGAATCATAGAGTTAGAAGGGATCTTGGAAGGCTTCTAGTCCAAGGACTCCTGCTTTCTATTCAAGGCAGGAGTCCTTATGCCATCCAAAACGAATGGTTGTCTTGAAAGCCTCCTACAATGGAGTAACCACAACTTTAGGAGGCAGGCTATTCCATTGATTAATTGTTCTCATTGTCAGCAAATTCCTCCTTATTTTGAGATTGGATCTCTCCCTCTGATGAGCTTCTACTCATTGCATCTTGACCTGCCCTCAGGTGCTGTGGAAAATAAATCAATGCCCTCTTTCCTATGACAGCCCTTGAAGTATTTTAAGATTCCTATCTTGTCTCCCCTAAGCTTTCCTTTTGTTAGGATAAACATACCTAGTTCTCTTAGCCATTCATCATACAATTTACATTCCAAATTTGTTATCATCTTTGTTGTTCTTCTTTGCACCTTGTTAGTAATCTGGGCAGCAGTAAACCAGAAAGCCTCTTAGAGTAGCTTGGAGCATGTAAGAAAGATATGATAGAGAAAGAAAAAAAATGGAAAAAGAAAGGTGTTAATCTGAGCGTTTATCTGGTTAATCTGGATATTTATCTAGTACTTATCTGGGTATAGGTTGCTGGAGAGGATGCATTCTGATCTTTTTGTTTTCTTCTTAGCTTTTTTATTGTTTCTTTTGAGTGGTGTTATTGTTTCTTTTGAATTGTGTTATTGCTTTATCCACAATGAAGCAGACAATTCCCTAATCAAGGAATTACCAAGGAGAAAAATATTCCTTCACCAACACTGGTAGGATAAGCTACTATATATACAGAATATAAACACCTAAATAGGGAGTGAACTTCACATTCATTAGTTCTGTTTATGTTACCAAGTCAGATACAAAAACATCTGCAAGCAAGCAAGCAACTAAGCTCAGAGAGTATTAAGAACTCCACTTTCTCAATTGTTATATTCTTTAATACAGTTTTGCCTCCAAATCAACACTAAGCTGGAGAAGTGCTGGAGAAGACAACAAATAGACAAACCCACTAATGGTCCAGATGCCTCATTTAATGCTCTCCTCCCTTCAGTAGGGATGGTGAATTCCTAGAATTTGAGGCAGAACTTTTGGATCAGCACAGAAAAGATAGAATTGTGATGGGACAATTTTGAGATAGCAAGAGATCCCAGGGATTTCTTTGCCTTTACTACAAAAGAATCCAAGCAGAAGAAAAAAGTTAGAACAACTTAAACAAATGCCTGCTTCTTCACCTGTGTGAACCATAACAGCCCATCTTTTAAAGGTGCAAATGTCAAGTGACTAGGATTAAAACAGACTGGCATAGCAGGGTGGACAGTGTACTGATCTATTTCTCAGGTTCTTTTCTCCTCTTCTTCTCAAAGCAGATGATGACATGAAGCTGGGCAAATATTGGACTGCAAGATACTAACACAAATCACAAATTAAATGGATAAGAATTTGGTATTTGGTACCCAGATGTTCATTCTGGTGGAATCTTTGCACATTGGCTTCTTATGTAATTCATACTGCCAAATAATCATACATTAATTTCTGCAGAACTTGGTACATCCCACTCCACTATAGTGAGCAAAAGGATTCATTATTGCTTTCTCCCGCTCCGCAACAGATCGTTTTGGTGATGCTTAGTATAAAAAGCCATACACATATTGTTCTGTAATTCTGCAGCTTTCTTACAAGTGCCATCTTTGTTTCTTGTCATTTGCTTTCTGGTGCTTTGGAAAATAAATGGATCGCTCCTCTTTATTGCAGTCACTCAAATACTGGAGCACTGCTATCATGTTATTCCTAGTCCTTTTTTCTAGACTAACTATACCCAGTTCCTGCAACCATTCTTCATATGTTTTAATCTTCAGATTTTAATAGAATCTTGTGACCCCATCACTTACTTCCCTCCATATAGATATAGTACCTTTAAGAACTACTTATTGAGTATGGTTTGTTAGCCAGTTACAAATCCAGCTGGTGATGATGCTGTTTATAAGGAGAATTTAAATTTGACTCCAGTCATTTTCTGAATGAAGTCCAGGGATGGGTTTCTCCCAGTTCGCTGGTTACCCGCTTTGTGGACGCGCTTCCAATTCCCCAGTTCGCTGGTTACCCAGTTCACTGGTTACCCAGTTCGCTGGTTATCCGCTTTGTGGATGCGCTTCCAATTCACCTGTCAAAAGCGCGCTGCGCGCGATCGACAAAGAAATCTTCATGGTATTCTGAAAATACTCTGATCCAACAGCTGTGCACAAATGACCTCCCTGATGAGGTCATTTCCCAGATATCTTGTATTTGATCAACACCCTAAAACATAGGAGTACAGATATAGTAAATGTAGTTACTGCCCTTTTTATAATCCAGCAAGTCAATTTTGTAATTTCTGCTAATATTGTCACATTTATTTATTTATTTATTTATTTATTTATTTATTTATTTATTTATTTATTTATTTATTTATTTATTTATTTATTTAGATTTTTAGGCTGCCGAATCCCATAGGACTCTGGGCGGCTCACAACATTGATAAAAAACATATAAATAACATAAATATCTAAAATCCCCTTAAAAATTATTTAAAAATTCCTAAAAATTTTGGTGGATCAAGCTAATCCAGCCTGCCAGAAAACCCAGGTCTTTAACGCTCAGTGGAAGGTTTGCAGATCTGGGACATTCCAGAGCTCCATAGGAAGATCATTCAATAGGGCTGGGGCCACTTCAGAAAAGGTCCTACTCCATGGAATTGCCAAGTGACATTGCCTGGCCTATGGTATCCAGAGGAGGCCCACCCTGTGTGACTTCATAGGGTGCTAGTGGCAGTAGGTGGTCTCGAAAGTAACCCAGTCCAATGCCATGTATGGCTTTAAAGGTAATGACCAGCACCTTGAATTGGATCTGGAAGCCTATTGGTAACCAGTGCAAACCGTGCAAGAGTGGTGTGACATGGGTGCAATGGGGAACACCCACAACTATTCCCTCAGCCACATTCTGGACCAGTTGAAGCTTCTGAATACTTCTCAAGAGCAGCCCAAGTAGAGTACATTACAGTAATCTAGCTGTGAGGTGATGAGGACATGAGTGACTATGAGTAATGCTTCTTGGACCAGAAAGGGCTGCAGTTGGTGCACCTGGCAAACCTATGCAAAGGTCCTCCTGGCCACAACCATCAAATGATCTTCTAATTTTAGCTGTGGATCCAGGAGGACACCCAAATCATGAATCCTCTCAAAGGGAGTCAACACCTCCTCCCTATTTCCAATGCTGGTAAATGTTGGATGGTCCAAGAAGTAGGGACCCAAAGCCACTTGGTCTTGTCAGGGTTGAGTTTGAGCTTGTTGGCCCCCATCCAGACCCATCAGCATACTGATGATACTGCACTCCAAATCCTCGAATGATCTCACCCAGCAGCTTCACATAGATGTTGAATAGGAGCAGCGAGAGGACCGATCCCTGGCGCACCCTGCATGTAAGGAGCCTTGGACTTGACCTCTGCCCTCTTACCAACACCATCTACACATGGTCCGTGAGGTAGGAGAACTACTGAAGCATGGTGCCTCCCACTCCCACCCCCCTGAACCACTGCAAAAGGATACCATGGTTGATGGTATCGAATGCCGCTGAAAAGTCAAGTAGCACCAGGACAGAGGAATGACCCCTATCCCGGGCATGCCAGAGATCATCAACCAATGAGACCAATGCCATCTCAGTGCTGTACCCAAGCCTGAAACCAGACTGAAAAGGGTCCAGATAATTCACTTCTTCCAAGGACTCATGGAGCTGTAGTGCCATCACCTTCTTGACAACCTTCCCTAAAAAGGAAAAGTTAGAGACTGGACGAAAGTTCTTTAGTTCAGCTGGGTCCAAGGAAGGCTTCTTGAGGAGGGGTCTCACCACTGCCTCCTTCAAGGCAGATGGGAAGAACCCCTCTATCAGAGATGCATTTATAACTGTCTGGAACCAGCCTTGTATCACCTCTCAACTGGTCGAAACCAGCAAAGAGGTGCATGGGTCCAATAAACAGGAAGAGGCACTCATAGCTACCATGGCCTTGTCAACGTCCTCAGGGCCAACCAGATCGAACTTGTCCCAAATAATTGGACTAAGACCTGCCCCCAGCAACTCTGTAGCACTTGCCCAGTCGGAGTCCAGGTCTGTCCGGATCTGAGCAACTTTCTCTAACAGATATTGACTAATTCCTCAGCACACCCTTGCAAAGGCTTATCTCTCATTCCAGGATTGAGGAGAGAATGAGTCACTTTAAACAAGGTGGTTTAGTAACAATCTGCAGATGCAATAAGAGCAGTGTGAACACTTCGCCACCCTTATCGCCACTAAATAAGTCCTAATAAAGGATCTTAATAGTGTTTGGTTAGATTCGGAATTGCTGGCTCTCCAAGGGTGCTCTAGACATCTCTTCTGACTCTTCATCTCCCGAAGTTCCTCGGTAACCCAGAGAGCCCTATGGGATCTGAACCTAGTGAGGGGTCACAAAGTCGCAACTCGATCCAAGGCTCTAGTTGCTGCATGATTCCAGGAAGTCACTAGACTCTCAGCCAAGCTGTGGGCTAGGGAATCAGGAAATATCCTCAGCTCCCTCTGGAACCACAATGGGTCCATTAGGTGCCTGGGGTGGAACCACCTAATAGGTTCCACCTCCTTGCAGTGTTGGATGAGCATCCAGAACTCCAGCCTTAGCAGAGAGTGATCTATCCATGGCAAGGGTTGATTGACTGTATCAATTCAGATCACATTCCCACTGGCTGGAGATAAATACTAAATCAAGGGTGTGAATCCCCCCGTAAAAGTCAGACCCTGAGTTACTTGGGTCAGGTCCATGGCTGCCATGGAGGTCATGAAGTCCTGTGCCACATCCAAGGCCTCATCAAGGGATGGAAGGTTAAAGTCCCCCCAGAACCATAAATCTGGGGAACTCAATCACCAACCCGGCTACTGCCTCGAACAGCACAGGCATGGCTGTTGCCACATAGCTGGGAGGTAGGTATCCACAAACCCAACTGTATCCCTAAGTCAACTTCACAAAGAGGGACTCACACCCGAGAATCTCTGATACAGTGCTTCCGTGAGGATGCAAGCTCTAGCGTATTATAATAGCCACTTTACCACCCCTGCCCTGGGGTCAAGGCTTGTATAACACCTGAAACCCATCCAGGCACATTTCAGAGAGTGGAATACCCCTCTCTTGTCCTAGCCAGGTTTCAGTTATGCAAACCAGGTCCACCCCCTCCTCCATGATCAAGTCATGGATCAGAGGGGCCGTGTTGGAAACGGACTTGGCATTAAGCAACAGCAGCCTGAGCCAAGACCCTGTGTTCCCAAGCCATCGGGTACCTGAGATGAGCTGATATTATTATTGATGTTATTATTGATGTTATCAGTCGCAATAGTAATAATAGAGGGGCCAGAATGCGCAAATGCTTTAATATAGTGAGTGCGGGTTCCCTGAGAGCGGCCCACCCCTCTGCTCCTGCCATATCTTCCCCTCCCAGACACCACTGGTATAGGGCCCTCTGTAGGTTCCAGAGCTCCAGTCCATCCTGTCTCAGTCCCTCCTGCCCTCGGCAAGCCAGGCAACCCACCCTGGCTTCTTGGAGGAACACCACTGGTACCCAACCCACTTCTGCCTTTTCACTCAGCAGGTGGGGCCAAGGGGCCTCCTCTGGGAGCATTTTTTCCCTCCCTCTTCCCTGGACCCCTTAAGAAAACCCCTAAAAATCCCTTATATAAAGTTCCCATCTAAAATGTTCTCGCATGCCATTGTTCAGGGTCCCAACTCCCATCCCTGATCATAAGTACTTTTGTTTCCACATGGAAACCACTTCTGAATTTTGTGCTTGATGTGGAAAATAATGTAATTTTGACTTAGAGTTTTATAGATTAGATTGATAGATTTTAATAGAAATGACTTGTTCATATTACTATGAAAAAACAAAAAGCTGTGATTTGATCCTAATGCCTTATCTTACTGCAAGTAAGAGTTCCCCATTGGGGGAAGAGAGGCGGGATATAAATCAAATAAATAAATAAATAGACAGAGTCAAAAGTCAATGCTTCTTTTTCTTTTCTTTTCCCTACCTTTGCTCACTTCTCTTCTCTCTTTCCCTTTTCTCTTCATTGTTCTTTTATTTACTTTGTATTTTGTATTTTATAATACTTAATAGCCTAATTAAAATGTTTGAAAAAAAAAAAGAATGTCTTAAACAATGACAGCCTACAGCCAACAGTATTATTATTCCAACACAACATTTCTGTGGACTGATAAAAGAAATGCTCATTATATGTATTTCTTCAGAAATCAATGACTTGATCTGGGGTCTGACCCTGGAAATATTTGATTGTTCTTTTCCTCTCTAAAGGATATACTTAAATGGTCCTGATTTCATAATCTGTTTTCTGTATCTTCCCTACATACCACAGTACCTAAAATGGATTGTGAAAAGTAGTCTCTTTCTAATCAGTAACATCAAAAGAACATTTTAAGCAGTTTTAGTGCTTGACAAGTTTGTAATTTAAACTAATTTCCTTACAGAGCCCAGTACCCTGAGCAATATTTATATTTGCAAAATCATCTCATGCACAAAAGATGGTTTATAAAAAAAAATGCCTTGGGATTTCAAAGACTTCAGCATAATTTTTTAAATTATAATAATCATATACATAGTATCTGAATATATCTGCATCTATTTGCCACAACAGTATTCCATGACCTTCACTTTAATCTTACAAGCCACAAAACTCTTTGTATTGTAGTTTCAATTCATTTGTATCCAGATCTGCTCTAACATCATAGTTAGATTTTAAACAATTTTTGTTTTGGTTCAAAAGCCCATTCTATAGAAAATAAATAAACATAGCTAGCTTTCTTTTTGTGATGTTTAGCCAGATTTAATTTATGCATCAATATTTGTAAACCACCTGATGTCACACATGGGAGTGAGTGGTATATCAATTTTTTAGGGAACAAACAAATAATTATGCATGCTCCATTTTTGCAATGTGCCAACAGTGCTGCTATTTTAGGGTATCTAAATACCAGGGAGATGGGCCGGGAATGGTTAAAATCAGCATAAGGTGAATACTAAACAGATGAAGATTTTTAAAGCCTCATGAAATAAATACAGATCTAGAGTGAGGAAATCAAAATTTATTTCCTCTAAATCCCAACTTCAATTATAATACTACATAACCTAGACCAACACATAATTACAGATATATACAGAGATGATTTATGAGGATGAGGGTTGTAATGATAGAGACAGATGTTTGAGTGAGAACAATTATTCCACATGCTGCTAATTTCTTAACTGATACAATTTTTCACATAGATTAGTAACTGCACTATTAACTGGAAAAATGCCTGAATTGTCTAACTTTTGAAGCCATGTACATTTTCCCCTAAAAGTGTATTCCCAAGTAATCGGGAAGGTGGACATTTGAACATTCTCCATTTTTCTATTTATAAAATAGGAGACAGCAGTATTGAGTGGTAATTGTCCAAAAGTAGCAAAACAGAAAACAATACTATGTAATTTGTACATTGTTTTTAATTCTGAATTAAAATAGTTTCATCATTATTTTCGAGGTTCTTTTGCATACCATCTTTTTCTGCTTTTTCCTTTGAACATTCTTCCTTTCTCTTTCTCACTTCTTAAACATGGATGGTTTTTCCTTCTCAGGAAATAATCCAAACTGACCCGTATAATTTTTCTAAGTGATTGGTGAATCTAACAAGTACAATATCCCCTGATATATTTTTCCCACTATTAGTGGAAAGGGAATCATGCACAAAGATACATTTCATCCACAATACTTTGATAAGACACAATCCCTCTATTAATGAATGAAAACAACACTTTGTTTAATGTATACAGGTTTACTGTTTAGTCATAGTCTTATAATCAGCACTGATGTTCACTTCAGTAGTGCTGACTGAGACTGATGAATCTAATCCAGGACTCTATGACCTAACTCAGGATTTTTCTGCACTGCAGTGTTCAGCTATGTGTTTAACATCCAGCTTGAAATAATTCTGGTTTAGAAAATCCCTTTTCAACCTTTAACCAGAGGTGGTATTTAGCCAGTTCTGACAGGTTCTGGACAACCAGTAGTGATAATTTTGATTGGTTCGGAGAATTGGCAAATACCACCTCTGATTGGCTGACCACATAGCGACGCCCACCAAGCCATGCCCTCAGAGCTGGTAGTAAAAAAAAATTGAAACCCATCACTGCCTTTAACTCTTTTCTTAGCTATAGCCATAGTGATGCCTTGTCTGGATCCTGTTCTTCACAGCCTCTAAGGGTGAATTCTCCTGTTGGCACATGTGCAAAAATAGTTTAAACTTTTCTTACCAGTTTTACCATTTGCTTCCTATCACTTAAACTGGAAGAAGAAGTTCTTGTAAATTTTACCTAGTTTAACACACACCAATACACACACCTCCAAAAATACCTGGTCTATCACTACTATCCTATCAATTAACTGTTTTTTAAAGAAATCTGAGAAGAGAGGGATGGGGAAGGAAAGGAAGAGGAGGGGAGGGGAGGCATTGCAGGGGAATGATCACTGATCAAAAGGCATGTTTGTGTTCTCAGAATAAACCACAGTAGGCTAATGGAGTGGGGGAGTTTCCTTGCAAAGTATAAAAGATGGTTCTTGAGAATCAGCGGGTGGAGTATCTCTAGGTAAAAAGGATCAGCAGATAAAGAGATCAATACAGGCTTATCAAAGATATTAGTTTTTAGTCTGTCATGCAAACAATGTGAGCAAAAGTTCCCCTTGATTGGGGAAGAGAGGCGGGGTATAAATCTAAATAAATAAATGAAATGAAATGAAAAACTTCAAAGCTTAATGACTTCACTAAAAATAATAGTTTTTAAAAAAGAACTTCCCAGTTTCAAGATTCCATACTTTAACCCCTTATTCTCGGCATTAAAGGTAATGGTGGGTGGGCAGCCATACACATTTAATTAATTAGTTAGCCAATTAAGAGCCCTTTAAAGCAAAACCACATGAATCTTGCTTCCTTTGTTGTTCTCTCTAGTCAAGGGGATTGACAGAAGAAATTGAAGACCAGCATGCAAATCAGAGAGCACGGCTTGAGCAAGGGCAGAACAGAAAATGCTACTTTTGATGCAGAGCCAGAAGAAAGGGTGGTGGCTGCATCAGCCATGAGTTGGAGGAGGGAGAAATGATGACCTCATATGTTCCTGCCCTCCAGCCACAAGGGATTGCTTGTGATCATGCTGGAGTAAGCTGCTGGAGGGGTGGATCAATCCAGCACGTGGATCAACCCAGCATGTGTATAACGTACCCATAATTCTGTAAAACTCTTTTTGCTGCTGTTTGATAGAAAAGACAATGTGGGGAATCGAAAATTGAAGACAAAAATACATTCATTAAGCTAACCTTGTGGTTGTGTATGTTTCACATTTCAGCACACCCAAGCAAACTCATTTAGAGTATGAGTCAAAGAATAGAAAGTTAAAAATACAAAGAAATGTCAAAGGCCAGGGATATTATTGTAGGTTAGTGTAGGTTAGTGTTGGGTAAACAAGCGTAGGAAGCGCCCCACCCAGATTAAAATATTCTTTATACCATATATACTCGAGTATAAGCCGACCTGAATATAAGCAGAGGTACCTAATTTTACCTACGAAAACTGGAAAAACTTATTGACTCATGTATAAGCCGAGGGTGAGATTCCAGAACATTTCAAATCATCCTGTTTCAC
>JANHGC010005050.1:171775-187022 GCA_027560395.1 Boaedon fuliginosus | reverse complement strand
GGTCAAATTGGAGCTGTGTATCCAGAAGGACACCCAAGTTGCGAACTCGCTCAGAGGGGGACAATTTCTCCCCCCCCCAGCTTCAACGTTGGAAAATCAACTGGATCACGAGGGGGCAAAACCCACAGCCACTCGGTCTTGTCAGGGTTGAGTTTGAGCCGGTTGGTCCCCATCCAGATCCTCACAGCCTCCAGGCACCGAGTCATGATGATCTCTTGGTGATCTTGGTGGTTTTCCAGTATTTTGTCTATGAAATAGGTCTTGCACATTTTTTTTATAAGATCACCATTGGTGGGGGGCTCAGAAGAATAGAAATAGGTGAAGGAGATTTGACTGCTGTGGTATATTTGAGGTAGGGAAGATACTGACAGTTGACAGTGATTTCTTCTCACATGTACAGTAGACCATATTCAGATCATCCACCAATTGACAATTCTCTTCAATAAAGAAGGGAAACATGCTGTGGCCAATGATATTTTTCAGTCTTCTCCATACATTTGCTGGTTCATTAGCTGGGAACTGATTCCTCAGCTTTTCAGAATTGTTTATCTTTGCTACATTGATCTTTTATGATATGAATAAGAATTATGAAATAATTCTATTTATTTCTTTTGTATGCTGTCATGTAACCTGGTAGGATAAAATACAAATTAAAATGTGAACACACACACTTTCTAATTTTGAACACAGAGGATTTTTTTTTAAAAAAAAAATCTTTATTTGAAAAATCAGTATATAATGAAGTCTTGCTTTTATGGACTTGCAGAAGATCAATACTTATTATCCCTGAATATTTTGATAAATGGAGATTACATCATCACCATAATTTGTTTGATGGTGTCAACATTTGAATTAGATCAGTTGTGCAAAAATGACAACTCTAGGAACATGATGTAAATAAATCACAGTGTAATTTCGTCTACTGCACAGGACGTTCATTATATAAACTGACATTCATTACATAAACTGAAGTTTCATTATTTCTTGGGTCATATGGTACCAGGAAGTAGATATAGTGTTGGATTAATTTCATTAATTTCAAATTAATTAATTTCAAAATAGAGCAAAGCAATTTTTAGGGTCTAAGTCAGGAGTGGCCCACGGGCCAGATCCGGCTTGCGGGGTGCTTAGATCCAGCCCATGGGACCAACCTGGTAACAGCAAAGGACCGGCCTATGGTGCCTGTGCCAGCAAAAATAGAACTCGGAAGAGCCACGTGCAGCCCCTCCCCCCAGTTCCATTTTCGCTGGCAGAGGGTTGTAGGACGCCATCGCAACCAAAAACTGAGTTTGGGAACCCATTTTGCTGCCCCCAACATGAGTGACATCGAGCTGACCATGCCCCCTGGCCACCCCCCCCCACAAGGTTAATCACAACCTTGTGTGGCCCTCAATGAAATTGAGTTTGACACCCCTGGTCTAAGTTATAGTCATCTTTGATTATGCCAGAAATAAGGAAGGTATACATTAATAGGATATTTCCTAAATGTTTAAAATCATTCACAAGTGCTACTAACTTTGTCTATTTCACATAGACTGGGGAATGGTAAGAAATTTATTATAGGCCCATCCACTCAGGGAACCTCCTTGTTCAACAGATGCATTAATATTTTTACCTCCTTCCTATTTCCATCTTCCTTGATTTTCATACAGTTCTTGCAAAAAACTACACAGATGGCTGAATCTTTATTTCTTCTCCTTTGCTCAGTTTCTGGATATTGAATTTTTAATTACTAAGGCAAGATCATATGTTGTCCTTTTACTTCAGTGGGAGTTTTAAAAGAAGGCTGTAGACTGGGGCTGATTAGTTTAAACAATATTTTTTAAAGTTTTTTTTTTTTTACATTGAAAAGTACCCTTATGTAATGCTCCTTTTGGCATGCTGATCCTTCATTAGTTTAAATTTTAAAATCCCAAATAGTTTGTTTTTAAGGAAGGAGTGACATTTTTGGGCAGAAGTAGCTGCATATTCCAAAAACATGTCTGGAACATTTGGTCCTAATAAAACAGTCCTTTCATTTTATTGCTCTTGCTATCTCTTTATGCAAAAAAAAAGTGACTTTGCTCTACATCAGCAGAAGACAAATACATGCAAGAATTGATTTTCATAAAATAATGTCTTATTTCATTTGCAACTCAAAACTCTGGTTATTATTTTAGTCAGCAGATTATTCTATACAGTGAATAAGATGTAATATGATTCTTCTTCAAGTTTTTAGAAAACTGGCAAGAGAATACTTAAAGATTCCACTATTGTAATCATAGTAGGAGGCTTGCCAGAAGTCAGCATAAATTTAACAGAATGAGGCTTGCCAGACTAATTTTACTTCATTTTTTTGATTGGGTAACTACTTAAGTACATTATGGGAACATGAGACACATATCAATATCTCAGCAAAAGCTTTATGAAGGACCTCAAGACTAGTGAGGTAAAGAATAGAACATGGAAGAATTAAATGATTCCATAGCTGGCTTAAAAACACTATTCAAACTTCACTTATCAATGACTCCTCATAACATTAGATAGAAATATTGAGGTTCCACAAGGTTTATATTGTTTGACATTTATGCTTATGACTTGGATAGGTGTTGAGAAAGAACTTTTCAAAATCGAAGGAGACACAGAAATGGGTAAGAGAGTTAATACTCTAAAGACAGAAATAACATTAAAAATAATCCTGATTGGTAAGAAAACTGGACTGAAAATAACTTTTAACAAAACAAATGCAAAGTTATTAACCAAGGAAACAGAAAGCAAATGCATGTAACAGAATGGAGAATATTTGGCTTGGCAACGGCATTTGGAATAACAGTTGAATACAAACTGAATGTGATTCAGCAGCATGATATGGCTTTCAAAAGAGACAATTGTGGTTTTAGGACTGCATCAACAGGAGTATAGTTCCCAAATCATAGGAAGTAATACTTCTAGTTTAGCCTGGTGATGGTCAAGTCCCAGCTTGAGTATTGTCTTCAGTTTTGGTCAGTTTTCAAAAGGACTCAGAAATAAGTTCAGAGTAGGGTTTTGGGAGACCAAAAAATAAGTCCTTTGAAGGAAAACGAGGGGACGGGGGGACCTGAGAATGTTTGGTCCTGAGAAGAGAATAGTTGAACGAGATAGGCATTGCTTTCTTTATTTATAAAATTGATTGGCTGCTGATCTTACTGTAGGGTAACTCTCTGGGCAGCTTACAATCATAAATTAAAACCAAACATCCAAATCTAATCTCTTCATCCTCCTATTTTTCTCACAACAACAAATCTGTGAGGTGAATTGGGCTGAGACCTAGTGACTGGGCCCAAGTCACCCAGCTGGCTCTTATATGTGCTTCAGGTATGCAAAGAAAACTAGGACCTGTTCTTTATCATCCCAGAAAGCTGAGTGTAGAATAATAGATTATAAAAAAAACATTTTGGTTGAGTGTAATGGAAAATATTTTAATAGTAAAAGCAGTACAAAAATGGAAATAATCACCCCACAAGATGCTAAGTTTCTCTTCACTGAATGTGTTCAAGTGTAAAGTGTTATGGATGCTTCAAGTTAGAGTCCTGAATGAGTAGATATGTAGGGCTCTGCAAATAAAAGAGGGATTTCACTCTTCTATTTGCAGAGCTCCTACATGCAAATGAAAATGCCGGATGTTTTATGAGATCCTAAACAAGGCAGAAGATATTCTCCATCCTACCTATGGAAGAATTCTTTTGCCAGTAAAAGTGGCATGTATTCTCATTTTCCTAAATCCAAGTTTACTCTTACCAGTTTTCTGTCTGTAATCTTCCCAGAAATTTAGCAAAGCAGCATGTCTTGGCAAGGTATTGAAGTGAAGGGAAAAAGTTTTTTGCCTAATTAAAATCTGCATGACTGGCTGCTGTTAAAGGCAAAGAGTAGAGGCAAGAAAGCCGTTAATTTAGATGCTAGTGAGTCAGATTGATATTGATTGCGCAGCTTAATTATAAACGGTCTGGTATTCAAATTGTTGCATATTCAATCAGTCTTCCAACAGATGTTAGAAAACAAACAAAATTATATTTATGATTTTTGTGAGAGGAATCTATTTCATAGGCTCAATTGAGAGGTGACTTTTTAAAATAATTAACTAGAGGACCATGTTTTTATGACTGTGTATAGCGAAGAGAACTAAACAGTTAAAGGAACAAAAATGTTTATTGATCACTTCCATATTGTATCTATTTGAAGACTGAGCACAGACATGGGGATAATAATTATATGAGGGAGTTGGAAAACACAATTTAAGCTGTTATACCAGCCTTCTCATAATTTATCCATGTATGTATTAATCACATAGAAATAGATTTTTTTTTGTAAGCCTTTATTCATTTAGGGTCTGTTTAATTAGACCTTAATTGAATAAATGATTGACAGAAGTCAACATTTCAGTCTCTATGTTTATTAAACATGTACATAACCATGCTATAAAATAGCAATAATAGTTGTCTCTTGATTATTTTCAGTAGTCTCAGAAACTACACATACATTGCCTTTTGTGGAGGGAAAGCCACCTGTCATGTGTCAAACAAAAACACTTGTCATCTGAAGATGAGCTTAAACTACTAGACCAAAAGACAGGTCTACAAGGTCCTGAAGAGAAATTCAGAAGAGGACAGTCCAAATTTGAACACAAGGATCCTATGCTCAACTTGGAGAAGGTGAACTTCATAGTGTACAAGTGACTGAAGATTTAGCTCTGGCTACTTTATATAGTCACAAGATTCAGATGCCAGGATATATTCAGTCCTGCTATTATAGCCCTATTCCAGTGATGATATTCTAATCGGTTTGCATAATTGCTGAATTGCGCTCAACCAGAAAGAATATCATTGCTGACCCCATCCACCTGCCCCGTTCCAGCAGCACCAGATGAGCAAGGTATGCTCTAAGGCAGCATGTTAACTACAGTAAGAAGCAACTAAACAAAGGATTAGCTTCTACTTTGTGCATCAGTAGTAAATTTGTTAAATTTCCATCAGCTATACCTGTGATAAATGTTGAAAACAATGGGGTTGAAAACACATGAGTTTTAATTGATGACTAAAAACATAGAGTAGAAGAAGCCACTATTTTTTAGCCTAGAGAATATTTGGCCAATTTAGACCATAAGATGGCTTTTAACTCATACATTACTAGTGATTTTTTAACTCATATATTGCTGGCACAGAGTGATGTGTTAGGATTCTAACACTATTTTTATGCCTGTTCCACAAAACTACATTACTGAATGCAATCATTCTTTGTCCCTGTTCCCCCAATCTTAATTAAACAAAGGTTAATTGATTGATAACCTCTGGGAGGTTAAATTTAACCTCAAATAAATCCAATCATGCACAGTATTAAATTAACTTTTCCAATGAGTCATACAATTAAACCCACTATATTCCTCCATGTTCTCCATGACAAATTGCTGAGAAGAATGTCTAAAAAGAGAAGCCTCTCCAATGGAGACTTCATTACTAAGGCTGAGTAGTCCCAAATACACCTCCCAAATATCTTTAGGTGGATTAAGGAATACTTGTCAAGACTCCTGGTGCAGAAATTCAGGATGGACAGGATATTATCTCTGGAGAGAGGAGGTGAGGAACATCTATTCCTCAAAGAATGATTTCTGACAACAAGCAGATTCGACATGGTTAGGCATGTTGGGGAAACAGAGTATTTGATTACAATAGTTCCATACTCCAATTGTGAAATTGCATGAAGTTATTTACTTATTATTTTCTTATGCAAGCCGGCAAGTTTTCCAGTTGCCCCTCTTTTTGGTCTTTGTCCTTGCAAAAGCCCATCTTTATCTGGGTTGGGAATCAGGATCAGGGAAGAGAGGTGGGGTATAAATCAAATAAATAAATAAATAAAAACATGTATTAATTTTCACACTTGACTGCATAGGACAGGGCTGTCAAACTCACAGCCTGCAGGCCGGATGCATCACGCTCTGGCCACACCCACGCCTGGTTTAGTGAAGGGGGGGGAGTCATGATACATCATGTGATGCCACTGTGACAACATGAGTTTGACACCCCTGGCATTGGAGATACCAGCAAGACTTTGGTGCATAATTTCTGATCCCCTCTCAGCAAAATCAGGAGGGTGGTAGAGTTGGATTGAGCAAAATACATACATATGGGACAAATGTTGGGTCTAAGAGCAACTGCAACAATGGTAACTGGCTTCAAAATGATGGGTGTGTGACTACCCAGGTTTTACTGAAACAGTACATGCAATACAGATTAAAAAGGGACAGGTCTTTTATCATCTAGTCATACCTGCCATTTTGAAGCTGGTTTACCATTTCCACAGGTTATCCTGTCTGGGTTCTCTAATTCTACATTAAGGCTCTGTGTATTTGTAGGTTTTACATGCCGCAGCAAATGCAAAATGCCAAATATTGATGTTTCTTTTTGCCCCATCCTTCAAGTTGTGCTGATCCCCAAAGAAGTACTAGGAAGTATCGATTCACTAGGAAAAACTCTTGAAATTTATTTGACAACAAACATTGGAAAGATGTCTACCGTCTAATTCCCAATTTCACTACAGCTACAATGTCTCTTTCAAAAGACGTGGAATCCAGAAATGCTTGAATACTAATGAAGAGTCTTATTCAAAGGTATCTAGAATTGAAAGACCTTACTAAGAAATTTTCTAAACAACCACGGGGAAAAAGCCTGGAACTCAATTTCTTCATGACTATGTATGTCTAAAGAGACATGGTAAAGATTTTTGCCATCACCCTCTTGTCATTGTAAACATCTTCAAGGACTAGGGTATTCTCACCAGTATTCATCCCACTGCTGAACAAAGCATAAACAGCTGGTCCAAAGATGTTGACTTGTCTAAATGTCAGCAGTGCGTTTGTTTTCCATTTGCTTCATACCAGAAAGCAAATGTGTTCTGTTGAATGAAAAGATCATACAATCACATGCATGCCAGACAAACCAATAACATACATTGGGAAGATAAGGGAGTCAGCAGTCCATCAAATCTTTGTAGTCACAGAATGATCATTTAATATTAATATACTTGCTCACTTTTTCAACTAAGCTGGTAAAACAGTGTATGAATTTATCTTAAAGAGAAACCTGTTGGTTTCATTCTCCTTAGTCATAGATGCATAAGGGCAATCATTGAGTCTTTCTGCTTTTCTGAACCAATCTCAATTGCAGAGCAGAATTTCTGACTTGACCATCTTTCAGTTTGACTTAAAAATGTACTGGATGTATATGCCATGATCTGTCAATTCTTCACCGAAGTCCAGCTGGCAGGCACTCAAAGAACACTTGAAACAGTTTGCCGGAACAAGCCACCTTTACTGCACGCACAACTCGGCAACAGGTAAGAATACAAAAAAAACTTTCCAAAGACAGCGCTGGGACCCGCCTCCCAGTGCTATTTAACAGAGATGTAGCACATTATTAACGAGCCCTGCCCCACCTTTGTGCATCGTGGTCAGTTGAATGTTGGCATTGCCTCCAGGACAGGTGCTGCTGCTACTCGCAGGGCCTCTTCCTGTTGAAATGGCGAGCTGGGAATGTGAGCTCAACAGCCCCCCACCACCAGTAGTCCCCCTGTAATGGAAAGTGCAGACACATTAGTTTTGCAGTATATTTCTGGTGGGTTACGTCCCACCCCACCAGGTTTTTTCAGGAATGTCTTATGGAAACTCTGAACTAACTTCGGGGCCTTCACATCTGTCTCAGCCACCCATGTGGACTCAGTTAAGGGGTATCCCTTCCATCTGATTAAATTTTGCAACACCCCTTTGTTCAACCTAGAATCTAGGATATCGCTGACCTCGTAATGGTCCCCATGTACTGGGCCAGGAGGAGCATCAATCCCCATTCCCATGGTGGAGTCTATGGGATTTTGTAGGCTGGTATGAAACACAGGATGCACTCGCCCCAATAGAGCTGATAATTTCAATTTGATGGCTACAGTGTAAATAACTTTTACTATGGGGAATGGTCCTATATATTTTGGCCCTAGTTTCTTGCTTGGTAGCCATAATTGTAGGTATTTCATGGACAGGTAGACATGTTGGCCCATGTAGAATGGTTTATGGTTGCTCTGTTGTTTATCAGCCTGTTTCTTTGAGGTGTCCATAGCAGCTTTAAGAGCTGTATGGATGGCAGGCCAATTCTCCTTTATTTTGGTTGTCCATCTGTGAATGACTACAGGCTCTGGTGGGACCGTATCCCATTCTGGTATGGGCATGAACTTGATCCTGTTCACTATGTTGAAAGGGGTGAATCCAGTACTGGAGTGGACAGTATTATTGTAAGCGACTTCTGTGAAAGACAGGAGATTCATCCAGTCGTGTTGTTGGTAGGATGTGTAACAGCACAAATATCGTTCTATCATGGCATTTGCCCATTCTGCTGCTCCGTTCATACTGGGATGAAACACTGTGCTCAGGGCTGAGGCCATTCCGATAGACTTCAAAAAATACTTGCCAGAAACTTGCAGTGAACTGCACCCCCCATCTGACACTATGCATCTAGGAACCCCATGTAATCTATAGACATGGGTGATGAACAGTTTTGTCAGGCATCGAGCCGATGGAAGGGCCGCACATGGGGTGAAATGGGCCTACCACGAGAATAGATCTATGACCGTCCATATGACTATGCATCTGTTGCTCTCAGGTAGGTCTACTATGAAGTCCATGAATATATCCTCCCATGGATGTATGGGATCTGATACAGTTTGTAAGAGGCCTCCAATAGATGTCGCCATGTAGCCAATGCCCCCGGGAGTCCCAGCCTCAGTTTTAAAGACACGTGTTTAGTCCTCAGAAGGTCTGTTAGGGGTAATGCAACCTTGGCAAAATTGGGGATGAACTGGCGATAGAAATTTGCAAAGCCAAGGAAGCTTTGCAGTTGTCTGCGTGTTTGTGGAGGATTCCAATCCAAAATTGATCTCACCTTTTGTGGATACATCTCCACCCCAATGTTGGAGATTCTATACCCGAGATATCCCCGTTTTGTGGAATTCACATTTTGATGCCTTTATGAACAGTTTAGCGTCTAACAATTTCTTCAGTACTTGTCACACTAAGGTGATGTGTTCTTCTATGGTGTCTGTGTAGATTAGAATGTCATCAAGGTAGACAAGGACTCCTCAATACAAAAGTTCATGCAACACCCCATTAATCAGTTGCATGAATACTGCTGGGGCGCCTTGGAGCCCAAACGGCATGACACGGTAGTAGAAGCTCCCCAAAGGGCAATTGAACATTGTTTTCCATTCATCACCAGTCTTAATCCTCACCCAGTAGTACACCTCTCTTAGGTTGAGCTTGGGGAACACACGGCACTTTGACAAACTGGCTAGCAAGTCTTTTATGAGTGGCAACGGGTACAAAGGCTCTACACATGCCGCATTCAGGCCCCTGAAATCGACACACAGTCGAAGCTCCATATTTTTTCTCCCGGAACATGACTGGAGCTGCAATATGGGAGCATCCGGGTGTGATGAAACCCCTAGCCAGATTGTTGTCTATATATGCTCTTATCTCTGCCATCTCAAGGGTACATCGAGTACATGTGTGGCTTCGGGAGATTAACTCCAGGTAACAGCTCAATAGCGCAATCCGTAAGCTGATGAGGAGATAGGATCTCACACTCCTGCTTGTCAAAAACTGCTAAGAGATCATGATAGCCTTCAGGAATCCCCAACTCCATGGCATTGATGGCATGAGTCTGCTCACCTGGCCCTGTTGAATTTCCTACCATGTCTATCAGCATTGGCCCGATGGGTAATCTCACCTTATGAAAAACCCCTTCCCACCAAATCATTGGGGCTCACTTATCCAGCCATGCAAGACCTAGGATGATCTCTTCTGTCATGGAGTGGATGACAATAAAGTGAATGATCTTCCAATGCTCTCCCACCTCCAGACGCATCGGCTCTGTCAGCAGGGTGGCTGGAACACCCCCCCAACAGAGACCCGTCAACTTGCTCAAACCGAATAGGTTTTGATAATGGTGAACGGCTGAATAGGTCCACTTATCATTTGGTCCTCAGGCCCTGAGTCCTCACTGCTACATGGTTTGGGGAGGATGCCTCATTTCCCCACTTGGGCACTGCCTGATTCCTCAGTGGAGTCCTCGTCCTTCTGATTTGTCAGCCCCTTGGATCCTTCACTCGCTCATTGGCTGTGTCCCACTCTTGATTGGGTTCGCAAATTGAGGGTCCTCCTAGATCCGCAGCTTCAATTGGACTTCCATCTTACGGCTGTGGCTAGGGGGGCCTATGCACAGGTTCACCTGTTGCGCCAGTTGCATCCCTTCCTGGACCGGGAAGCCATTCTCATGGTCTCTCATGCCTTCGTCACCTCTTGTTTGGACTACTGTAATGCGGTCTACATGGGGCTGCCCTTGAAGAGCACTCGGAGACTTCAGCTGGTACAAAATGCAGCCGCGCGAGTGATCAAGGGTGTACCTCGGCACACCCACATAACACCGATCCTCCGCGAGCTGCATTGGTTGCCGGTGGTCTTCCGGGTGCAATTCAAGGTGCTGGTAACGACCTATAAAGCCCTACATGGCTTAGGAGCGGGGTACCTTCGAGACCGCCTCCTGCTACCGCATGCCTCCCAGCGCCCAGTAAGATCCCACAGAGTGGGCCTACTTAGGGTCCCGTCAGCCAAACAATGTCGGCTGGCGGGCCCCCGTGCTAAGGCCTTCTCTGTGGCGGCGCCGACCCTCTGGAACGAGCTGCCCGCTGAGATTAGGATCACCCCTACTTTGTTGGCCTTCCGCAAAGCTGTGAAGACCTGGCTATGGCGGAGGGCCTGGAATTAACAGCTTCCCCTCTAGATGATTGTGTGTGTGGTTGAGTATTATGGTTTTTAATAATTGAAATTGTTTTCATGTTTTTTATTGTAAGCCGCCTAGAGTTCCCCCTAACAGGGGAAATGAGGCGGGGTATAAATTTAAATAAATAAATAAATAAATAAATAAACAAACAAACAAACAAATAAATAAATAAAATCCTGGTTTGCAGTTCTGCCCTTTTTTTGAGACTTTTTTGCCCGTATATTTTACTGGTTTTTCTAGTCCTTTTATGTACTTGTTAGCTGCCTGGAGTTGTTTTATAAATTTGCATAATTACAATTTATATACATAAAGTATAACCCTCATTTTTTATCTGTAAGCATATAACAACTTTCCTTGAAATATTAAATAAATCAAACTCAGCTTTAAAGTTACTCTGTTTAAAAAAAAAATGTGTAAAAGCCCAGTCATCTATTCCACAGATTTTTATTTCTGTCTTATTATTTTATTTCCATCTTCTTAACAATCTTATTTGCTACAGCCAATGTGTTGTATGTGAGGGAGGAACCAGGACCATTCTATTGCATTTCCTCCTCTAGTTGAGCTTTGTGCCTGTTATATTATGACTAATCAATCAGGTCATATTGCAAAGCTTCCATTTACTTGGCTCTCATATCTAATCTGTTGAGTTCCATCTAATTTTTTCACCTATGGTACAATTCCTTCAGTTTATTGTCTTCCAATGATTTATTCCTGCTGTAGAAAATATTGGGGGAAAGAATTGCTTTCCAATCTGTGACTATTGATTTTCTTGTCAAGAAAATTAGTCTTTTCTTTGTCAAGATAACTTCTGTGTTTCCTTCTGTGTTACAGGTTTGTTTCATTCCAAGTTTATATTGTTTTGATTACGTGGGTGTCTGAGTTTTAGCCATCACATGTCTTTTGGGAACTTAGGAAGGCAAGTAAGGGAAAATCCATTTCTACCCTTCTCAATGACCAGGCTACAATATATAGGCAATAGACCTAAACAACTTTGATAGCCACTGCTAAATATAGCAAACAAATTGGAGTCAGCTATTTATCTATCAAAGTTTTCACACATGTGGCTACAATGAAAGACGTTTGTATGAATTTCTTTTTACTATTTAAAAAAGATAGCATATATCAAAACATGGTAATATTAAATGATATTTGTAATAACTGTGAGTGAGATAATTCATACATATTAATATTTTCAATCTTAATGTTTTCTAGATACATTGTCATGCTAGTCTTTTGTGTGATGTATAAGTATTCATGCTCATAGTGATGAGACAAAGTGGACTGTGATCCACAAAAGTTTACGTGTGTTAGTTTTACCTGTGTTAGTTTTAACAATTCCAAAGACTTTTTATTTCTGTCCTATCTCTTCCCAAAGAGTTTATAATCCACATTACAGAGAAAAAGGGGATAGAAATGTAAATTTTGACTGTTTTATTAGATTTTTTTTAAATCTGCTTTTACAACTTTTATAAGTAACTCCAGGCAGCAAATGAGTCAGTGAGTTGGCCACAGAGTTGTACCATTCCACAGCAAGCACACATAATATTATATTCTCCTCCTGTTTTCCCCAGGACAGGAACCCTATGAGGGGAATTGGGCTGAGGGTGATTGGCTCAAAGTCATGCAGCTGGTTTTCATGGTTCAGACGAGACCAGAACTCCCAGTCTCCTAATTTCTAAACCAACATCTTAACCACTACAGCAAACTGGCTCTCTCCTAGTGAAACATACCATTATACTATCAAAATTTTCCATTTCATTTTTCTTATCTACAGTTCAAAAATGTTTTATTATATTTTAGACATTTTTTCACTGAAGTAGTAAATATTGAATCTAAATCTTTTCAAGTTATATGAGTCTCAAAGAGTGTTTGATCAGGTTCTATACCTTGCATCCACTCTGTTTAATTCTTGATAATTACCAGTCAGAGAAAATAAACATAGTTTATCTGGATTTCTGTTGCTGTTCAAGCAAACCCAAATAAGACCATTGCTCCTTTAAAGGTAAAGGTAAAGGTTCCCCTCACACATATGTGCTACTCGGTTCTCAACTCTAGGGGACGGTGGTCATCTCTGTTTCAAAGCTGAAGACATCCAAAGACTTCTCTGTGGTCATGTGGCCGGCATGACTAAATGCTGAAGGCGCACAGAACGCTGTTCCCTTCCCACCAAAGGTGGTCCCTATTTTCTACTTGCATTTTACATTTTATTTTATTTATTTATTTATTCGATTTATATCCCGCCTCTCTTCACCCATCTGGGGAACTCGAGGCTTTCGAACTGCTAGGTTGGCAGAAGCTGGGACAAGGAACGGGAGCTCACTCCGTTACGCGGCACTAGGGATTCGAACCGCCAAACTTTCTGATTGACAAACGCAGCGTCTTAGCCACTGGGGCACAAAAAAGAGGATGCACGAGGGCCACTATCAGGTGGAGACAAAAATAAACTGTTGCACAAGAGTTTTATGATTAGATAGAAGAGAATGAAGAAGAGGGACGCGTTGGAATTCGCTAGAAACAGCCCTGGCTGCTGGCCTAGGAGTTTCATTTCCACGGCTTTTGTGAACTTGAAATCCTTAGCGGATAAGATAAAGCGAGCGTATAATTGATATCATATGCCATAGGTAAACATGACACTTCGAAGGCATTGCCACTACTTTCCATTGTGGTCTTCAAAAACGTCCACATGTCCTAGATCTGTTTGTTGTACCCCTGTTTAATTCCACCATGAAGCAATGGTTTGGTCTGCCAAACTATGAGAGCCATTTACGTTCAGCCTTGAAACTGGGCAACAGTTGTGTCAGCACAAAAATGATATTTAAGCCAGAAAAGACTGGCCAAAAACACAAATCGGTTCCAGTTCCACAATGGACCACAGAAAATGCTGTTTATACAATATGCACCATGCCAACAAATACATTCTGAGATATCGCATCCAGGAAGCCTTCTGTAGGCAGCGATGACCTAGCAAAAACCACTGTGAATATTACAATCTTGTCATCAGCTAAAACAAATGGTTGATACATCAAGGACTGATATATTTGCCGCTAAGCTGAATGCAATGCATAAAATCATTGTTCTGCTGTGACTAAAAATATAAAAGCATTTCTTAAAACCTTTCCTATCTGAACAGATGCTAAGTATTACTCCGGCTTAGCAATGTACATACTTTTAAAACTCTCGTGTTTGTAACGTTTACCTTGGAGAAATGGTGCATCACAAAGTAAAACTTTTTCAACCAAGGTAGCTTAAATGGCAGAAAAAGTCCAAAATCCAGGACCCAGAACTCCATGAATTGAAATTTGGCAAATTTTATAAAATATTTTATAGCATTAAAATTATCATAAAACGTATCCCCTGGAACCACAACTGCTCAAAAAGAGAAAATATTTGTAAAAGGAAAAAAAACCCAATAAAACCTATACAACAACAAAAAAATCATAAAACATTTTATAATATATTACAAAATGACATAAGACGTTTTCTGGGGGATCATAAGTTGTCTAGTACTAGCTAAAGTTACTGAGCAAAGGGGAACTTAGTAAATACAATAAATGAACAATCAGACAGGGGGAAAAGAACTAAGTATTTACACTTTTTATTAAACAATTCCCCTCTATATAGTTATAGGTGTACAAAATGCAAAATATACACATAAAGGAAAAGATTGTCAAATGAAAAAAATCATACCCTCTCTTCTTCTAATCTAAATAGTCATTTGAGCATGCAATATAAAAGACAAACAACAAACTAAGAAGGCATGTATTTGAGAAAAAAGATCACAGTGAAGGTTTAAGTAGCAATACCAAATGTAATGCGTAGGGAGGAAGACATCAAGTACTCATAATGTCATATATCAGGGCATAAGGAGAAGTGAAGGATGGATGGATGCATGGATGGATGAATGAAACAGTGAAGCTTTCAAGTATTACCACCGTTATGCATTAAAGATTGCAGTAGCAAATAAGCAAACCTATTATCTGCTTTTTTTATTTTAAGTTTCTTTATTATGCCATCCACAAATTGTTAAATATTAGTAAATGTCTATATTAAATGTCTACACTAAATGCCTATAGTAAATGTCTATACTATACTCAGGCAGAGAGCTACTTTTAAAAGTAAATACAGGCGGTCTTTGGGTTACATCCATTGGTTCAGCAACCAGTCAGTCATGACAACACTGAAAAAAATGAACTTATGACTGGCCCTCAAAGTTCCCTTGTCATAGTACGCCCCCTGGTCACATGATCAAAATTCAAGCCAGCCAGCATTTATGATTCACTAAGTGATGCTGACCAGTGGTGGTATTCAATTTTTTTTTTTACTACTGGTTCTGTGGGCGTAGCTTGGTGGGCGTGGCTATGCTGCCAGCCAGTCAGAGGTGGTATTTGCCAGTGTCAGCCAATCAGAGGTGGTCTCTG
>JANHGC010005050.1:154265-171675 GCA_027560395.1 Boaedon fuliginosus | reverse complement strand
GTATAAATTTAAATAAATAAATAAATTATTGGATTGGGACTTGACAGCCCTGCTTGGAGCAAGAGATCTGGTTGAGCTTGAGCCAGGGGCTAGCAGACCCTCTGCTGCTCTATGGCCCAATGTCTGGCATCAATAGCATCTGAGGGGGGGTGTCTAGCACTGGGTTGTGATATGCTGTCAAGGACCCCGTGGCCCCAATCCTGTTGGTGCCCACTCCGCACTCCACCAAGGATCTCCAATTGTCTCTAGTTTTCCTTTGAACTCCTTCAGACCGTTGTCTAACTCCAGCACCACGCTAAACCAGTCCCGTAAACTGTGTGGCACCCTACGATACAGGCACACCTGCTTCAGCTCTCTATCCAACCCAGCCCAGAACCAGTGGATCAAAAGGTGTTCTGGCCATGTTCACAGTCTTCCAGCTATCTGTCGAAACTCCTTCACATATTCCATGGCAGGGCGACTCCTCTGCTTCGGGCTGAGTAGCTCCCCCTCCGCATGCTGTATATGTGAATCATCCTCAAATCTATTACATAGTGCCTCCGGGAACAGTCCAACATCTGCCAGTTCCTGGGCACATTCACTATGCAGATCAGCGACCCAATCAGCAGCCTCCCCCTCCATGACTGCTGTCAGAGCCACGACCATAGACCACTGAGATGGGTATAGCTGCTCGTAGTAATCAAAATGATTAATCTCCTGGCTCAGGAAAACAGCGACCCTATCCAGGTTGCCGTCAAAGGATGCCTGTCCCCACTCCGGCCAACCTTCCCAGGCCCTCACCTGGCCCCATTCAGGTAGTCTTCATCTGCCTTCACCTCTCCTCCACTCGCTCAATCCCTGGCCCATCCACCCTGCCAGGAGTGCAGACTATGTTGCTGAGTGAATAGTCAGGATGCTCTCCACGCCTTCCTTCCCCTCAGCTTCCTTCCACAGACCTCGCTGATGCCAGCACCTCCCTGGCAGATCTCCACCTCCCCCCATCATCCGGGAAGCCGAAAGGCCTGGAACTGCGGAAACTCAATTCCCCGAACTGCTCCCTCAGTATCTTCATCGTCTGGCCACCTGGCTCCACTCCATAGCTTCGGTCTTCCCTGAACTCCTCCAGCCAAATGCGCTCCCTCCAATCAGTGCTCAAGGCCCATCGTGGTCCCACACCCTTCCATGACCCCTGATGCTATGCATCCAGCGTTCATCCTCACGGTCCTGGTCAAACTGCCCTTTCCATCCACCCGACTTGGTTTTGGGGTGGACAACCAGCTCCTCTGCCTGCACCGCCGCACCAGGGGGTTCACTGGGACTCTCTGGCATTTCCACTGCCAGGTCCTGCACCTTCTCCTCCGCCATGTCCATCGAGCTCTCCAGCCTTTTCTCCATGCCCCACCTCCTGTTAAGAGAGCACTGTCTTACTGTCAATTCTTCACCAAAGTCCAGCTGGCAGGCACTCAAATAAATGCTTGAAACAGTTTGCCAGAAAAAGCCACCTTTACTGCATGCACAACTCTGCAACAGGTAAGAATACAAAGAAAACTTTCCAAAGACAGCACTGGAAGCACCCGCCTCCCAGCGCTATTTAACAGAGACGTGGCTTAGAGCATTATTAACGAGCCTCGCCCTGCCTTCGTGAGTTGTGGTCAGTTGAATGTTGGCGTTGCCTCCAGGACAGATCCTGCCGCTACTCGCAGGGCCCCCTCCTGTCGAAATGGCGAGCTGGGAATGTGGGCTCGACACGATCTTATAAATATGTCAGGCCAAAACTAGCTTCATCTGTATGTCAGGCTCTTATTTAAAAAAACAAAGAAAAGAAAAGCAAGTAAAAAGCTACACCCATATAATTGCCTCCACCCCATAAGTATGGAGTGATTTCTCTAAAGCATTGGTCTGTCTAATAGGCACAGGAGATGTTTTGCATCCTAATGAAATAAAGGCATGAGAAAAGGAGTACCGCGGCCTTTAAAACACCAGTCTTTCTCTATTAAATCTAGCAATTCATGGTAAATTTCTTAGTTTGCACATGTTTTAGGCTCATGTATCAAGGCAGCCACTTTAGGCAAACAAACTCTAATTGGTAGAACAAATAGAAAACCCTAAGGATGGCTATGCCTAATGACATTGCCAGTATTCTGTAATGTCTCTACTACAAAAATTACTCATTTCATGGCTCTGGGCAATGCAAGTTAATTTATTTATATCAGTTGCTAAGTTAAACATGCACTTCTAAGAAGATATACTGTATTTTGCCCATCTAGGAATGTTTCCAGTAATTCAGGTTTTAAACAAGGGTGAGCAAGGCAGAAGCAGGATGGAAGTCAGGCAGGCAGGCTGGATGATAAGAAGAAAATTTAATAATAATTACAAAAACACCAATCCTCTTATTCAATCATCCTTCAGAGGAATTCATATTGACTTCATTTTTAGCAAAGTATACATTATGCAATTGTAATTTGAAATGTGTTTACCCAAACCTATGTAACTAAATTATCCATGGTCATTGTTTGGTCTCCCAGGAGCTCCTTATCACTGAACTGAGTGTAACTATTTATTCTAGGTTATGAAAAATCAGAATTTTTCTGATGTCATCCAATCCACTCAGAAGAGATCATATTTTTATATTCCATATATTACTGTATGCATGATGAGATGGAGTGTAGTAAATTAATTCATTTTTAATTAGTTTGTTTTAGTTTTTGTACTAAAATAGATTAATCTCAGGGAGAACAGAATGCTAGTGTCAAAAATATTTCCTAAATTCTAGCTATGGGCAATGTAATAGATAGCAATAGCACTTAGACTTATATACCGCTTTACTGTGCTTTATAGCCCTCTCTAAGTGGTTTACAGAGTCAGCATATTACCCCCAACAATCTGGGTCCTCATTTTACCCACCTCAGAAGGATGGAAGGCTGAATCAACCTTGAGCCTGGAGAGACTTGAACTGCCAAACTGCAGGCAGCCGGCAGACAGCAGAAGTAGCCTGCAGTACTGCACTCTAACCACTGCGCCACCGTGGCTCATGTCATACAGTAGATCAAGACTCAAGATTCTTCTAAAGCCTTCTTCATCAATATTACTCAAACTATGAAACAGAAGGAAGTATAATATAGAAGAATTGGTACTGAGTTCATGGTAGAAAATGATTATTCAATATATCTACCTTACTTCCCCATAAGCATAGGTACAGTATAGCATCATCAACATGATTATCATCATGTCTTAACAAGAAAATATGGAACAGTCAGGTATTAAAATTGAACTGGTGAATGAAAATGTATTAGCTGTCCTGGAGGGATAGCTACTTAATCACCTAGTACGCATTCTTGCCATCTATGGCAATTCCTTCTAAAAAAAGAGTAGAATTGCTTTTCCTTTCTTGCTAATTATCTCATATGCACTGTCAAAGATACATGGCTACTGAGACATGTGGCCTCAGTATCAGCTTTGAGATATCAGAATCACACACAATATTTCAGAGAAGTAGAATCCGTTTATATATTTCTTTATTTGGTGTCTTCAAGTCAATGTTGACTCCTAGTGACTGCCTTGATAAGCCCTGGTTTTCTTGGAAATTTTCAGAAATGATTTTCCACTACCTTCTTCCTATGTTTGAAAGAAAGGGACAGTGCATGTCATCCAGCTGGTTTCATGCCTACGGAAAGACTAGAAATCATGGTTTAGCCATGGTTTAAACACTACATTAAACTGACTCTCTTATCTAAAATTGCTTTTAGGTAAAGTTGATTTATCAGTGTTTGTTAACATAAAAAATGTGCCCTTTTCTTTTTGCCTCACACTGAATGGCTCTAATGAGCTACGCAGCACAATTTCAACATCCCTTTTCTGCACTTCACATCCAATTAGTACAATTTATTTACCTCAGTCTGTGTCACTTTATTCTTACTTATGTTAAACCATATCTGCCATCTATTTTTTTTAAATGATCTTCCCAAAGCTTTCCACAGTGAGGATTTTGGGAATGTCAGCATATTGAGTCATTTGGTTACCATCTGCAGTTATTCATCCTAGGTTTATTTAATTAATAGTAAATTAAATTACATTAATCCCAATACACAGATTAATCCTGGGAAATGCACTTCCCTTCAGATAGTTGTTCATTCTCCACTCCTTGACTGGACATCACAACTCCTTAAGGCATTTTCTTGAACTGTTGCCTTTTTAGATGTTTCTTAGCCCATGGAGAAATTTTGAAACAGAACCCAACTCTCCAAGGCTGGATATAATTGCATCAAAAGATGACCACAGAGGGGTCAATGATGACAGATGCGTAAAATGGCATTCATGTAAAAAAAAAAAATGCAAATACATGTCTTCTCTCTGATGACCCCGGGCTGTATAATTGGTTACTAGCTCTTCAGCTGCTATGGTCTGATTAAAATTGAAATTTATACATGTGATGAGGTAAATCAGGTACTGCACAAATCCAGCCTGAAATTGATCCATGTGTGGCTCAACTCAGTTTGCTACTAGAAGTGTACAACAATGTAATTAAGTTATGCCACCAGGATCTCATATAGGATGAAGATTTGTTATTAATACAAAATGATATGCTAGGATCAGCCTGCTCTGAAGCCCAAGTTGTGATTCAGTCCTTTATGAATGCTTTGGAGGGAACATTGGGTAATAAAACACCCAACATCACTCATTTCTTATAATATAGGGTTAATATAGGATTTTGATCAATTTTTATCCCCTTTTTTTTAATAAGAAAGCACCTGATCAGAAGTCATTATGCTGAAGCAGCTAACCCAACTGAAAGGCCTCTATGAACTTTTCATATTTTTGAGTCTTGAAATTACAATATAACTCCCTGAAGCATATTTTATAGGTTAAGTCTAAGTTTGTAAATCAGCATTGTTCCCATGACTCAGGATGAAGAAAAAGAAGAGACAGGCACACCTTATTGTAAAAACTGCTTACCCATTTGGTTTGGTCTGAGCAATCTCGTATTAATTGGAAGATTTTTTTTTATTTTGAATCAGTTTAGCAAACAGTAATAATAAAAGGGATACAATGATGATCTGTCACGTTGGTTGTAGAAAGAGAAAGAACTATTAAAGCTTTGCAGGAATAGAAACTATCACTCTTGCCCAGGGACAAGAAATTCAATAGCTGCTCTGGAAAAAGCTATGCTTTGTTAGATTACTTGAAAAAGTGGACTGGTGACCACTAGGAAAACTCAGCTAGAAAAGTGAGAGCTAGACTGGAAAACTGAAAAAAAAATATAGGAAGAATGCAGCAGACTACTGCTTCTCTATTATTATGAGGAAAACTACAGTGCACAAAAGCATTCACATAACTACCAGGAGTTGAGTTCAATTTAAATGCAACTTTATCCTTTAACCACAAAAAGTCTCAATAATTGTTTGCTAAAGATTAAGCCTGTGTAACAGTTGCCACAAATACAAAGGAAAATAGAGAAAACTTCAGTGGGTTTGACAGCAACCGTTTTATTAATTCTTGAGGAGGCCTTGAGTGCTGAAGCAAACTTTTTTTTAAAAAAAACTGTTTCTAATGTGTGCTTTTTGCTACAAAATATTGCCTCATACACTAACTTCATGACCATTTAAAGGAAAGGAGAATGACCATCAGCAGAGACTGTTCATTCCTGTCAATCCTGCTGCAGTGGGTTCTGCTTTTAACCAACAGGACGACTCTACTTTCAGTGTTAAAGACATCCACAATGGGTTTTTTTTTTTCATCTCTAGCAGATACCCTGATGTTTATTCATGCACACACTTCTTGGAGAATCTAAAAGAGGGAAATTAAGAAACTTGACCACACCAGCCTGTCAGACCTGTCTTTTCTTTTCTGACAGGTAAGCTCCACGAGGCTTCAGGAAGCCCAGCCTATCAAGGTTTGATCACTAACTTCTAAAAACCATGATTCAGTTTCACCAGCAAGTCTGAGCCATCTCGGTCTTGTCTCAATCAATCTAAGCAGGCTGGTTGATTTACCAGGCCCAAACTGTGAGGCAGTCAGAGCCATTAATAACTGAACAGAGGGGGAAATTCCAGCAAATCCATTTGCCCAATTACTATTCTTCGCTGCTGAAAGAACAGCATGTGGTGAGTTGCCACACTTAAAGACAACAGAACCAGTGTATAGGGCTTCAGCTGCAATGGCAGAACGTTTTTCTGAACTTATTAAGGAACCCCAGAATTCATTGTGTTATAGCTTGAAAACTATTGTCATTCTGTTGCTTCCCCCCCTCTTCAGCTGATTCAGGTTAACTAACACCCCACCCGCAGTTGACACTGTATGAGAAATATACTGCTATATACAAAAACCCCTACTGTTCTGTCATAAACACATTTTATTGAAAGGCCCTGCTTGTTTCTTGAAAACCGTCACCATCCTAATTATGAGTAGAAGTGACTTATGGTTAGCAATTAAGAGACTGGCTTTTAATATTTCAAGGTTTTTTTATATTTTTTGTGGGGGGGTTGGAGGAAGGGATTTTTTTGTGATTACTTTTTGTCCTCCCATGTTTTCTTGAACTGAAAAAGAATATAGCAATCAAACAAATAGTTGTGTGTGTGTGTGTGTATGGTTATAACACATATGTTATTTCAGGTCATTATGTATAGTTCTTCCCTATTATCAAATCCCCTTTTCTAATGTTTGCAGTGTAATATTGCCAAAAAAGGGACTCAGTGGCTAAGACGCTGAGCTTGTCGATCCGAAAGATCAGCAGTTTGGCAGTTCAAATCCCTAGCGCTGTGTAATGGAGTGAGCTCCCATTGTCCCAGCTTCTGCCAACTTAGCAGTTCGAAAGCATGTAAAAAATGTAAGTAGAAAAATAGGGACCACCTTTGGTGGGAAGGTAACAGCATTCCATGTGCCTTCGGTGTTTAGTCATGCTGGCCACATGACCATGGAGATGTCTTCAGACAGTGCTGGCACTTTGGCTTTGAAATGGAGATGAGCACCGCCCCCTGGAGTCTGGAACAACTAACATGTATGTGCGAGGGGAACCTTTACCTTTTATTATCGCCAAATGTGACCTCAGATTTCTTGAGAGTTTTATCCTGCAAAAGGGATTCTTTTTTATCTATCTCATTCTCAGAAACATGATACAATGGTGGTTTTGACCTTGCTTTTTTATCATTGCTTCTCCTGTCATTCTTAGATATACTTTTCTCAATCACTCTGTGGCCTGCCTGGTTGCCCATGGTCCTGATCTAAAAAAGTCTTATTAGAAGTGTGTGTGTGTGTGTGTTTGCGCATGTATGTGTGTGTTGCAGCAGCAGTTCTTTTTAAACTATGTGAAAAGATCCCTGGGGTATTTGAAATCCCTCATCCTTCTATAGTTGGTGAAAAGTTCTTTTTTAAATTAAACTGAGGCTGCTTGTCTCAATAACTAAATAAACTCTCCAGCATTGAAAATAAAACACTTCTTAATACAGGTAGTGCTCAACTTATGACCACAATTGAGCCCAGCATTTCTGTGGCTAAGCAAGATGTTGTTAAGTGAGTTTTGACCCATTTTACAGCCTTTCTTGCCACAGTTGCTAAGTGAATCACTGGAGTTGTTAAATTAGTAACACTTAAGTGAATCTGACTTTCTCATTGACTTTGTCAGAAGGTTACAAAAGATAATCACATGACCGCGACACACTGCAACCGTCATAAATATGAACCGGTTACCAAGCATCTTAATTTTGATCACACTATCATGAGGATGTGGCAACAGTAGTGAGTGTGAAAAATGGTCATAAGCAGCTTTTTTCAATGCCGTTGTAACTTTGAATGGTCACTAAATGAACTGTTATAAGTCGAGGACTACCTGTACTATTTGCTGAGGAACATAAACAGGACTGGTTTGTGCAGGGGTGTCCACAGGGTATAGTCAAAAAAGGCAAGGTGGCAGCCATAACAACATGGTCAAAACTCCCATTTTTAATGTGCTTTTCACCGATTCTGTTCTATGTTTCTGCCCACCTTGTTTCATCTAGGTGTGCTATTTTTATCATTCCTGATTCACCATCCAGCCTCTTGTTACAGTCACACCATGTGTATTTTGTGTCAGAAGAAACAGGGTGACAATATTTACCAGATTTTATCCTAACACAGCTCACTACTTCACAAACAGACAAAATCACCCTGACCTCATTTCTTCACCCCAAGTCTTCTGGCTTGGCATAGCATTTTCAGAATCAGAATAGAGCCGGAAGGGACCTTGGAGGTCTTCTAGTCCATCCCCCTGCTCAAGCAGAAGATCCTATACCATTTCAGACTTGTGACTGTCCAGTCTCTTAAAAACCTCCAGTGATGAAGCACCCATGTCTGAAGGCAAACTGTTCCACTGATTAATTGACCTCACTGTTAGGAAACTTCTCCTTAATTCCAGGTTGCTCCTTGATTAGTTTCCATCCATTGTTTCTTGTCCTTCCCTCTGGTGCTTTGGAAAATAATTTGACACCTTCCTCTTTGTGGCAGCCTCTCAGATACTGGAATAATGCTATCAGACTATCAGAGTTGTTTTCCCCTTTAGGACTTTGAATTTGTTAAAATCAGCTCTTTTAAAGTTTAAGATGTATTAAAAGGGGAAAAAACAATAAAAAAATATTAAAAAATATCCCATTACTATTGTGGTATGTTTCCTGTATTTGTTAATTGATTATCAATGAGTTCATTTATTTCTTCTGCTTGGTTGGGTGGCCTGTAGAATATACACTACAGCAATATCATCCCCCCCCTCTCATTTATATTTACTCATGTGGATTCTAGGAGGTTTTCATCCTTGGTTTTGTGTATTTCTGCAGTGAGCTTTTATATATAATGCAACTCCATCCTCTCTTTTTGCTACGTCTGTTTATTTTGAATAGTTTATATCCTTCTGTCAGTACATTCCAATCATGAGTTTCATCCCACCAAGTTTCAGTAATGGAAACTACCATATCATGTAGTAATTCTTCATGTACTAATTCTTCAAGTTCGCCCTGTTTGTTTCTTAAACTGTTTAGTGTTAGTGTATAGGCATTTGAGTCCTTTATGGGTCTTTGGTATGTTTCTTACATCTCCTACTTCATAACTGGGATTTCCATCCTTTCCATTACTCTCTACTTCATTATGGTTTTTTTGTTTCTTTTTTCTCTTTACTCCCTTCCTCCTTATGTGATTGGTTATCTAGTGGTTTTTGCTTGGAATTAGGTTCTAAAGATCATGAAGATAACAACTCCCCCTCAATTTTAGCTTAAAACCCTTTTGCTAAGATGAGCCAGTCACTTTCTGAATATATTGTTTCTGGTTCTTGTGAGATGCACTCCATCTTTTGCCAGTAGTCCTTGATGTAGGTAATGCAGACCATGGTCTAGGAAGCCAAACTTCTGTTGACTACACCAGTTTGTTTCTAAAATTCTTTGCTTCCTTATTGGATGTTGGCCTTTTGTCAGAAGAGAACACCACTTGTGCTCCTAATTTGTAAACTTTCTTCTAGCTGTTAATCTAGTTGATTATGAACCTAGCTGTTCATAATCTCTTGTTATTGTTTTCAGATTCATTGTTGTACCATTGGTTCCAATTTGGAGAAGAAAGGGGTAGTAATCCATGGGGTCGATTACTTTAGTAAGGTACTCAGTTACATCTTTGACTTTTGTTCCAGGAAGTCTATATACCTCCCTAGATTGACTGCATGGTCTGCAGACTATAGTTTCTGTTCCCTTAAGAATTGAATCTCTGATCACCAATATTCACCTTCCCCCCACCCCCTAGGTAAGTCTAGAATACTTTTCTTCCCGTGCTGGGTTGTGCCTCATTTTTAGAAATTATATTGATAAATGCTTTTTTGTGAGTGTCTGTATATTTGCATCCATGGGGAGGTTATGAAAGTGATTGCTCAGTTCCAGAGAGGAGCTTCATTGGAGTGAGCTAGGATTCCCCCTCTTTGGGACTAGGTCCCGACACAGCGATTGGAGTTTAAAGTTCCCAATTTACGACAGTCTCAAGTGTAATTTACAGCCAGTCTCCTTAATCCTTCAATGGAATTGACTTCCATGTGAACGCGTAGCAAGCAGAGACCACCGCACGCCCTCTCGGTGTGCCTCCCCGCCCCCCGTCGTTTCCTCTCGAGGCAATTAAAGTTTGCTCTTCAGAAACTTTACGCCAGCCAGATCCTAGAAACGGGAGAAGAAAGGGAGGGCTAATGTCACGGAGGGTGACCATCTCGGGGTCAGTCTGCTCCGAGGAACCGGCGGCAACAAATGTTTGCAGTGTCTGGTGGCCGGGCGAATGAGAGCGGTCAATAAGAACATTCCTGCTCGCTCTTTTTCTCCGGAGTTTCTATAGACTGAGGCAGGAATGTAGGTGATTAATTCCGAGGCTCCGCCGTTCGATCCAAACGCCCGTATATACACACATACACACTCGCGTCTTGGAGACGACAGCGCCGTACCCCGCAACCAAACCACCCAGCTCTGCTATTTCACCGACCCCCGCGAACTGAGCCGGACTTAAGTAAACACCAGCGAGCTGCTCAATTGCAAGGGCTGCGAAACAAAACCGCACTTCACTTCGCAGCTGGGCAAGATCAGCCCTTCTTCTCTTGCCTTCTCCGTCTTTTTGCCTTTCTGGCAAAGGCTTAAGCGGATCCTTCCGACCGAGCAGAAGAAAGCGGTGTTAAAAGAACCCTTTGCCTTTCGTGCTCTCTCTCTCTCCCCAGGCTTGGGAGGTGGTGGGGAGGAGAGGAGAGGAGAGGAGAGGAGAGGAAAAACCTCCTTGAGCTGCAACTGATTAAAAGGCTGCGTTGGTTAGTTGTTTTTTTTTCCTGGCTTGCTTCGCTTTCTCCGGAGCTGAGAAAGGAGAGGCGGTGGGGTGGGTGGGGGGCAGGCTTTCCCCAGCCACCTCTTTCAACCTGTCCTGGTTGTGGTTTCGGCAGCCCCAGCCCAGCCGTTTTCTGCCTTTTTATTTGTGAAGTTGTTGAGGCGCCCGCGCAAGGATGGGACCTTGCCGGCGTTATTCGGCTGCTTTCCGAGCCCTGCAGTTGCTCGCCTGGACTTTCCCGCTGGTGACATTGGCTTCGTTGGCGGACGAAACCTTAGAGAGAGCCTCGAAATCCGAAGGCTACTGCAGCCGGATCCTGCGAGCCCAAGGCACGAGGAGGGAAGGATATAATGAATTTAGCCTCCGCGTGGAAGGCGATCCGGAATTCTACAAGCCCGGAAACAGTTACCGGGGTAAGTCCCACCTTGGGCGCTTTTTGGAAGATCCCAGAGCCGGATCGTGGGGAGAGAGTAAACGCCGGGGAACTAGTCAGGTTTCTCGGGGTTGTTCCCTTACTCTCTTTGGCCGCAGAATCCACAACAGTTGTCCTTTCTTTCTAATTCTTCCCGAGGTCGTGGCTACTACCCCTCTCCCTCTGCCCCCCCTTTCATGGTTTAAGGGAAGCCAGCTCCTCTACTACCTGCGCCAGTATTGTTTTTACCTTAACCGTTTCTCTGTCAGCCGTACCTTATTTCACACTTGGCCAGGGAGATTCCCTCCTCGGCTTGCAATTATCTCGCTGGGAAATAGAGGAATAGGAAAAGTTTACACACCGGCCAAGAAAGCTGTTGGAAACCACCGTCAGGTTTTTTCCCCCTTTTCCTGCTTTAAACTCTGGTTCCTTTTTCACCCCCCCTTCTCTTCGCAAAAGGGGTCAAGCCTGTTTATTGTTTAGAAATCACTGGGGGGTGGATGTTTAGCATGAAGACAGGGCGCTCTGTTTGTGCTCAGGAGCGTGCAATGACAATCTTATGGAAAATATAGAAATTAAATCTTCTCCCCCCCATTCCCCCCCCAATTGGCTCCTTCTGGAGTTCAGAAAATGGAATAAAGCATTTAAGAAGAAAAGTAGGGCTTGTCCCCTCCTGAGGGTGGAAGTCTTAAGAACAATCTAAAAAACTAGTGGGAGAATAAGGGATTCTCCATTATGAAACAATGGAGAAATTACTTTTTGTTCAGCCAGCATAGCAGATTCATTCTGAGATAAGCAGATTTAACAGCTCTGATCCAACATTTAATTTGTTTAGATCTTTTAAAACATTCTTTGGAAGAATTAGCATGTCCTGAACCTAGCCATCACTTCTTCCTTAAGAAACTGCTGATGGTAGAAATAACTTTGGGGACAGTTAGATTTCCTACTGTTTTTTTAACCTATAGCTTAGATAAATAAAACCACAACCAAAATAACTTATCCATCTCCTGTGAGGCACCCTAAACTAAACTAAGACCCGAATTGCTCGTTCTTAAAAACATTCTTATAAAAGCAGATTCCTATCAGCAATAAACCACTTGTGATTAGAGCACTATCTTATGGTTGGTGGGGAAATGCTGAGTAAAGTAGCTGAAGCAAAACATAGGGAAGAACTTAAATATTCTCTCTATACAACTCTAAATATGCAACCCTTTTTCTGCTATATCTCAACTTGATTCCTGCCTTTTAGAGATTTCTTTTTTGCAGCTGTTAAGCTGTAAATATGAAGATTTGATTTATCTGAAAAGTTGTGGAATGGGATGGGAGGGAAACATGTCAAACTCCTAAAACAAACTTGAAAAAAAGATTTTGGCCAACAAAATGCAATCAAAGATTTTTGATTTACATATCCTCTAGCAGTTAGAGGTTGTGGTTCTAACTGGTGGCACTAAAGAATGTGGTATCAAAAATTTAGCAAACATATCTTATGACATTCAAAGCTAAAATCCTTTCCAAAATCTCCTGAAACTTAGCCAGATGGAACAAGCATAAGAAAAATATTGTTCAGTGCAACTTTGTTTCTTATAGCAATTTAATATTGTCACTTTGTTTTATTTTTATTAACTGACACAAGAATTTAACAAGTATCTCTCATGCAATATGGAATGATGTCACACTAAATACTGTATAGAAGCAGATTTTCTCCCTGTACTCCTTTCTATTTTAATATGATTCTTCCAGAAACTGTCTTATCAAAATGCAGAGAACGCAACAAGAACAGCTGATTAAATTAAGGGCAAACCGAGGTTACACAGCTTATGAATTATCAGGAAGCAAGGAAATGTTCTTTAGAATAAGATTGGAAGTGTGAAATATAGGCAACAGAGGCTGAGGACATTAGTGGTAAAATCCTGATGCCAAGAAATAGCCCAGGTGTTTTTGTCATCCTGTGGATTTTTCAGAAAAATAAATCATGATCTGAAGCCTGGAACTCTTCTTCAAACAGAAAGAACAGGAATGAAGAGGTTCCCTGCTTATAGCACTACTGCTTTGCTTAGCTGACAATCACATGTTTTGGGATAAGAAAGATGTAATCCATTCTCAAGTGAATCAACATCTTGTTGATTTCGGGTCTACCCATAGGTCACTTTCATTTGCCAAACAGATCATTAGCACAACTCATTCAACTTCAACCCTATGCTGGGGGGTGGGTGGGTTCCCCTCCAGTTACCAGGAGATGTAAGTGGTACACAATTTTGTCAAGAAAGGCCTATAAGAAGGAATTGATCTGCAATGAAAACAGGGGGAAATGTTGTTAAATAGTTGTGTCCACTTAGAACAAAATTTTGGATTGGGGTTGGGGTGAAAAGAAAGAAGCCCAATCAACAGAAGTATGGCATCAAACTCTTTACATTCACCAATGGTGCCTTATTAGATAAATCCACGTATGGACCCTTTTCAAAAGCCCAGAAGGAACTTTAAGGCTGTCAGCCTTCAAAGACATTGGTGCAGATGAGCTCATGCTCACACCCAGAGTTCACAATATCAGGGAGCCTTCAGAAACCTTTAATAATCAAAGGTGGTCAGTTTAATTCACCAAGATTATTTTGTAGCAATGCGAGAAACTACCATATATTCATCGTCTAACATTATTCAGTGTTCTGTATTAGTCTGTAGTAGAGAATAGAAAAATAATGGTGTGGAGGAAGATAGGCTCTTTCCTGTCTAAAATTAAAGAGATTCTTCTCCACCCCACTCTTAGTGTTATCCAAGTATACTTATCCAAGTTGAAGAGTAATTTTCTTTTTCCAAAAGAATTTCAGTTTGAAAGAGCCAGCCAACAGAAATTGTTAGCAATTCACCACATTGCATTTCTCAAGATTCTAGAAGGATATAGAGCCAAAAGTTTTCAAAAAACTTGTTTTTCTAGGAAAAATGTTGGTGGTTACTTTCTTTTTACAATAAAAATATCATTTTGTAGGAGATCCTTGGAATATTGCAGAATCTCCCCTTCCTCTCCGCCTCCCCAGTGTTCCAGAAATTACTCTAAATTTTCAGGTTTTGGAGAGTGCATACAAAAAAACTTTTCAGAAAGGGTTGGGGCTGGGGGAGAGAAGCTAACAACAGACCTAGCTTCCAGATAAATAGTTGAGCTCCCTGGAAACATTGAGTGAAAATTTCGCTTTTAATTTCTGTGCCACATTTTTTTAAAAATTTTGAACCCCAGTAGTGGAGAAAGAGGGATAAAATGCATTGTTTATCCCTCTATGGAGATGCACACATGCAGACCCGCTACATCAATCTTTCCTTTCTCGATGCTCCAGAATTGGCCGGGAAGGATAAATATTACAATCTACAACTGGCTGGGAAGGACTGTACTTAACGGTAAGGCTTAGTTTCTAAGTGGATGAAAGTATCCTAGTGTCTTTTATTATGAAATAGTCTCTCCATTGGATCTAGTGTCCTTGGCTTCCATTAAATCCAAAGAGAAGGTGTCATAAAAAAAATAGGAAAGGTCATTATGTGACAGAGAAGCATCTTTTAGTAAATAATAACAACAGCACATTATCTCACCTTGCAAATATAATGTAAGGTAGGAAACACTACTACATGAAGGTGAGTCCAATGATTTTGAAGACATCCCTTCAAATAAAGCTAATTTGAGGCTACAATCCTATGTACAGATGAGCTTCACCAAACACATTTTGTTGGCATAGGCATGTATGTGATTATGTTATTGTAGCTAGGTCTTCATTTTCCTCTTGTCCCTTGAGGCAAAGTACCTGTACCACTTCTCAGTTCTCTCTTAAGAACCAGATTAAGTTGATGTTGGCTCTTTTTGACTAACTTTGTTAGCATCATGACTGTAGATGTCCTAATATTGCTCTGGCTAAAATATAACATTCTTCACAATAGTTTATAATTGTACTGCAAATAAAACTATTAAGATGTGAATGCAGGTTGAGCAAAAGCACCTTCAAATGCATAGCTTGATATAACATCTATTTATATACAATAATGCAAATTATTTCTATTCCTTAAATGTAGTTCCCACTGTTTTTCTTTATAATATGGCTGTTTTTTGTTTTTTTAGAAAGGCCAAGAGTAAGACATTAGTAACAGTAAATGGCAGAATATTGTGGGAGTTCTGATATTTTGAAATGAAGAGAAGGAGTACTACAATGGAAGAAAAAAGAAGAATCAGTTATATTTTATCTTGATTCTTTCCACTATAAGATTTGGGATTTTGTCCAAACTTTCTCTTACTATATGTGCAGACTGCCAGTATTGAGTAGAACTTTGTATAATCTGATCTGACCAACAAATCTGGATATAGTATTATGGACCCTTCCTATGCAAATGGCAGGGAGGAATGTCAAGTCAATTGAAAAGCAAGACTTGTAATTAGTTCCTTACGCAGTGGGAATATCTTTCTTGGTTCACCTAAGAGACCAATAGTGCAGGGTTGCACAGTAGAAGAATTGTTCTACAGAGCTGTGGTTCTACAGAAAGAACCCATAATAGATACTGTAGATTTGGTAAATACTGGCATGAGCTGCAGAATTCTGGATGACTACTAGACGGAGCCAATACAGTTCATTCTGATTCATCTCAGGATTGAGATACAGGATCTCAGAAGGAAAATAGTATTATAACAGAATTAGAGAGAGGAAGTTGGGAGTAGGAAGTGGCTTGCTTCTGCTTTTGTTCCTGACTTCTAAATTTTGGTTGATCTCATATTTATTTATTTATTTTATTTATTTATTTGTTTTGATTTATACCCCGCCTCATTTCCCTGGTCAAAGGGAACTCGAGGCAGCTAACAGTAAATAAAACAATCAATACAATGGTTAAAATATCACAACACAATCAACAAGCATTCAGGTCTTCATGGCTTTTCGGAAGGCCAACAGAGTGGAGGTGGTCCTAATCTCGGGGGGAAGTTGGTTCCAAAGGGCTGGCGCTGCCACAGAGAAGGCTTTAGTGCGGGGGCCCACCAGCCAACATTGTTTGGCTGATGGGACCCTTAGCAAGCCAACCCTGTGGGACCTAACTGGGCGCTGGGAGGCACAAGGCAGCAGAATATTACTTCTCATATCCCTAATTAGAAGATCATTGAAGGCAGAATGTAGAAGGAGAAGAGAAACAGATTTCCCCCTGCAATCTGTTGGCTGTAACTCTAAGCTATTATTCTTGTGACTGGCTTGATTGGTCAGTGGGATGAGTGGATTCCAAAAGGAATCTGTTGATCTAGTTGGACTTTGGACAAGTAAGATTTATCCCTAAGCAGGCACAATTTTCATAGGGTTAAAACAATCCCCTTAGTTAGCTGTATCAAGGGGACTGTTGACCATGGGGTTAATTAATCAGTTTTCTGTACCAAGATGACATTGAAATTGCAGAGAAGTCAAGTGGAAATGAAGCCACTACGGCTGTTCTTTTCCATCTCCACCCCCAACTATACGAGCATATGAGAAAATGAGCAAAACCAAATGGAAAAAGATAGTTGAATTTCCCTGCAGGCTTGATAAATCTACCTTAGACTGGGAAAACAGAAGGGTTATTAAGCACAGCAAACATCAGCATGGATAGCTGGGGAGATATATAAGACTTGCTTTATTGCAGCTTACTATACTCTATGTGATGGTAAGAAATGTGAGACATCACATTTTGGCAAACTTGCTTGTCTGTGTTTGTGGGGTTGTTTTCTACAATATCAACTACAACTAATTGGAAAGTATACTCCGTTCCTTCTTCTCTCTGAAGAATACACAACAGCCATCCCTCAGTGGATGATGCTACAAATGTATCTTTCTGATCTAGACAATTAACTGATCCTTACAGGTTACTTGTTGCTTTTAGTGGCTCTTAATCCTAATGTTTTTTTTTTTTTTAAAGAAATTTATTTGGTTTTTCATAAAACATATCTTTAAATTCACATCATTTCGACCCGTTCCCAGAAATTGGACTTACATCTTTTCCCCACAATTAATTACAGAGACAAGAAATCCAAACATTTGCAATCTAAAAAAGGAAAAAGTAAAACCTTCTACATTTTCATTTCTCTGTTTCCCTCTATCTAATAAGTAAATGTTAAGTTTAATAAATCAGTAATATCAGTGTTTATATAAAAATAGGCAACAATTATCATATTTCATTAGTTCTAAAAAGCAAGTTAAGAAGGTATACTAAAAATTTATTTCATCATGGATAAAAAGTCAA
>JANHGC010005050.1:142211-154165 GCA_027560395.1 Boaedon fuliginosus | reverse complement strand
TGAGGCCATCCTCAGTACATAGTTGTTAAATTGGCTGTAAGTAAGAGGGGAGCAGGTTTTATTAGCCCTGGCTCTTCGGTATTGCAGATCTATGTCCACAAGCCATTGGACTACGCTGGGTTTTTCAGTGTATACAAAAAAAGGTAACATGAAGCATTTTCCAGGGCCACAGAATTTGTGAAGAGTTGATCATAACATCTTTTATTTAGACTAAAGGTATTATCTTGATGGCATGGCTTCCTTTTTTCAATTTTAAAAGAATCCATTGAAGACTCCATGCTTGAAGGCACCCAGATTCTGGAATGATCAGTAACCAAGATTTTGGATTAAAAAAAAGAGGAAAACAACATTATGGATTTCAAATGTGGTGTTTTTCTTCCTTCCCTCCTGCAGTAACCCTATCTGCGGCTACACCAGCCTATTTTCGTGGATTCACATTGATTGCTTTGAAAGAAGGCAAAGAAGGAGACAAAGAAGAAGACCATGCTGGTACTTTCCAGGTGAGGAACAGTCTTTTGAACTATTGATTTAGAAATATGAACCAGAAGATGACCTCTAGGCTGGAAACAGGAGCCATACCTTTCTTTATATACGTTACCCATATCTTAAATTATCACTGTAACAATTAAATAAGTATTATAGCTTTAATCAAGTCAAATTAATATGAGAAAAGAACTGTAAGCTATAGAATTCAACAAGGTGCTGTTATATTCTTACATTTGTAATACTATCCTTTGCCTGTTTACTTTGAAATCATTTCCACTGAAATTAGTGGGATTTTTGAGCCCAAGTAAGGTGTACATTTTGCAGTCTTAACTATTTTATCAAACAAAGAATTTGGAGGTTGTCCTTGGCATTCAGCAATTCCAAGTCCAGTTCAAATATTTGACCTTTATATTTCTTGACACCATTATGTTTTTTCCTGTACGTTCCAATGTCTAGACTATCAACTCTCATTTGATCTTGGTGAGATTAACAAAATCTCTGCAGGAGATATCCAGCTATCAACTTTTGGAAGTACCGTAAGTCTGAATTATTTCAGAGTGACTTGCTTCCAAGTAAATACACAAGATCTGTGCTTAATGCACTCAGATATGACTGTTCTTACAAATCTTAAGAGATTTCTCAGAAAACAATTGTGATACTGTTCTAGGTTTCCTAATGATGCCAAGTCTAAGCAAAAAACCCCAAAAGATTTTGCATAGCAGCAAAAACGATTTCCTTCTGGACAGAGTAAGCGAGGATAATCTACATGTCTCACTTCTAGTGAATTTAGGATGCAGGAAGTAGAAAATTAAATAATTACAGTTCAGTGATACTGCTAATCAGCTGTTCTCATAAAGCTTTGATCAAATTAATATTTAGGGTCTTTTTTTTAAATCACTGACTAAAAACAATATGTACTTATCTGAAGTTGAAAATAAAGCATTAAAGAATGTAGTATTAATTATTGACCTTAATATTAGTAGTTAGAAGCAAGAACTTGATTCATGGATAATCTCTTAATATACAGTACAATCATTAATTAATTCTTAAAGGCCAAAAGTATATTTGCGTGAATTGAAGCCATATATTACCATCTCTTCCATTAAAATAGTCTTTGTTGACAGACATAAAACACATAGGATCAAAGTATTCATATTACTCCTTTGGGAAGTACCAGGAATACAGGAAGATTCTAATCATTTTAGCTAAATGGAAATTAGTAATTCTATTCAAAACACAAAGAAAAAGATAAAATGCAAAGTAAATTAACTTCTCAAATCAGTGTTAGCTCTGTGACTCTGGTGTTAATAGCCTTTTGGTCTGTCTGGTTTCATTAAGAATAGGGAACAAAATTTGCTTTAGAAAGAATTTGCTTTTTTTTTTGTTAAAATAAAAATGGGGAATGGGCAACATCATTGCTGGAAATTAGAAAGAAATCCCCCCCCCAAAGGAAATATGGATACCTTATTTTCTACTTTTCATTCCTCCCTCCCTTTCTACCTGATTTATATTTTCCTTGTATTATTCTTAATGAATTAATTAGTAAGTATAATTAATGAATAATTGTTAATTATAATTGGTTATAATTAATGGATTATTAATTAATTGGGTCTGCTAATTTATCAGGGGAAAAACACATTGGGGTAGAGTGGAACTGTGGGTTAGACTCCAAACTGGAGATAAAAATTTCCCCTGCAGGTAAAAGATAGGATTGCAAAGATTATTCCCCCCCCCCCCAAAAAAGTTTCTTCTGTGTGTTTTAGAAAAGAGCTGGAAAGCAGAGATTGATGGGTTCATCAAGGAATAACTACTACCTGTAGTACCACAAATCTCTGCCATTCATTTTCCTGTACTACATTGGCTGAGACTCCTGCTAATCACTTGCTTTTGCTTTATAGCATATTCCTTGATAAACTTTCTACTCTATTTTGTTTTGTCTGAATAAAGGGTGAGGTGTGAGGAGTGTGACCTTTTGGAATAGGAATAAGTTACAGTCATATCTAGAAAAAATAGTAGTTTGATTGTTTCTTACTGGGAGCATCAAGTTTTCACTTTTCCACAGTGAAGATGCAGTCAGTCTACCAGATAACTATCCTATAAAATATACCACTGTAACTTTTATTATGCCTGTGATGTTTTTGAAAAAACCTGGATCATTTCAGCATTTCACAAATTGTGACAGCAAGGCAAAGCATGTAATGTTTGCTGGAATTTTCACCATAGCTGTTCTGTGAAAAATAGATGTGTTGTTGATGATAGCAATATTATCCACAGTTAATAATGTGGAGTTGGGAAGATTGGAAAAAGATTATTATTCTTACATATTTATCATTATAAACAATTCTGTGACATGTTCTTAAGCACTTTAGAAAACATATATCACTGACTATTTCTGGATAGCCACTAGAGGAGCAGATGACAGAAATAATTTCATTGTCTCCTATTCATAATTTCTTTTCCAAGGTAGGACAGAATATAAATGCATTCTGAGCATATTGGACATGCAGTTAATATATTTTATGTTCCAAACTTCAGATAATCTTGTTCTCACCCCCTTCTTGCTTTTTGAAATGTATCGTCCTGCATTAGTAACAGATAACAGATTAACAGAGTTGGAAGTGACCTTGTAGGTCATCTAGTCCAACCCCCTGCCCAAGCAGGAGACCCTACACCATTTCTGACAAATGGCAGTCCAATCTCTTCTTGAAAGTCTCAATTGATGAAGCTCCCACAACTTCTGAAGGCAAGCTGTTCCATTGGTTGATTGTTCTCACTGTTAAACATTTCTCCTTATTTCCAGGTTAAATCTCTCCTTGTTCAGTTTCTATCCATTATTCCTTGTCTGGCCTACATGTCCTTTAGAAAATAGCTTGTCCCCTTCCTCTCTGTGGCAGCCCCTCAAATATTGGAACACTGCTATCATGTATCACTGCTATCCCCTGGTCCTTCTCTTCACTAGACTAGCCAAGCCCAGTTCCAGTAACCGTGCTTCATATGTTTTAGTCTCCAGTCCCCTACTCATCCTGGTTGCTCTTCTCTGCACTTTTTCTAGAGCCTCAGCATCTTTTTTTATAGTGTGGTAACCAAAACTGGATGCAGTATTCTAGGTTTGGTCTTCCTAAGATATCTTAACTATTTGACCAAGCTGGCTATCTTCTGTCATTGCAAAAACAACTGAGGCCAGGAGATGTTGGTGTCTTTTCCTAATGCTTTAGTATCCTAATGGTTGATTGACCATGGCAAAAAGATCTTGAGACTTTCTTATACTTGTGGAATTTTGCTGAACTCTGAGCTTAGTTGTTTGCCTGCAGAGATTGCCTTGCATTGATGTTACTTAGTTGGGTAATAAAAGTTCTGCAAGCAAACAACCAAATTCAGAAATTACTAAGGACTGCATTGTTCAACCCTGAACTGCAAATATTCTTTTCTGCTTCCCATATTTTCTTTAAATCTGGCTTGAATCCTGCAAAGAGAGACCTGCGCTCTAAGTAAAACAGAGGGGCTACTTTTGTTTTCCCAAGGAGACTAGCATTCAAGTCCTATTATTTTTGGGACACAGTAGGTGGCCCCCAATTGATTGATGAGGTAGAGGTAAGATCAAATGGGCAACCAATCCACAGCATTATTCTTTCCCTTTCTTTTTACACTCTTTCCTCTCCCCCCTACCATACATAGGTCTGCTGGGGAAGGGGTGCTTCATTCTTGCTAGCAACTTGAATTGCTTGTTTGCAAATTAGACCAAGGGTCTCCTAAAATATGACTACATTGTTCACCTGGGGCTTATGGTTGCTATCTCTGAAGTCCTGATATGGTGCTTCAACCAAAACCTGTGGTGGAGCCCTGTTTTATTCCAACTTGTTTTTTCAAAACAGGCATGGCTCTTAAATCCTGCCTTTCTGTAGAAGTGCCCCAGGAAAGTGGGGTGGGGGGAGAAGGAAGGCTCCCCTAGCTGAGAGGATAGATCAACAAAATTTGGAACATGCTAACCACATTCAGTTTAGATCTGAATCAAAATTAGATCTATTTTGCTGCAAGATTTCTACAGGATAAAAGCTTAGACTGGGATATAAATAAGTGGAAATTACATTATGCCCCTTGAACAAGTGACAAGGAACCATGGAGAAAGTTAAGCAATACCATTATGAAATATGAAGAGATTTAGGTCTAACAAAACATGAAACAGCTGCAAAACAACATAGAGATAGGAGATGGTACCATTTGAAACCTATGTTTTGTGAATTCAGTCCAGGGCATACTGCCCTGATGAGCTGAGAAGAGTAGGAAAAGTTTTGAACTAACTCATCACATGGCAAGCACAAAGTAATAGGGTTCATTTTCTAAGTAACTTAATGATAATTTTTCCATTGCAATAAAATTGGTTTATTTCTTTCTTGCCACAGTTGGGTGCATTTCTACCATTAATATGCTATTGGTGGTAATATCCAATTAAGTTCTCGGCAATGGCAAGAAAAGGACATTTTCACGAGGATCTGGCCTTCAGGCCTAACTGCATTTTCTGCATCCCACTCCTACAACTCACCTCAGTTTACTTTGCAACCACAGACCTTTGATGAGAGTTGGCAGAAAATGCAATTTTTTAAATATTTCCAAACGGCTCATGGATCTCAGTGGAGGGATAATTATTAAGCCATTTAATTAGTTTTATTATTCTGCTAAGAAGCTGAAATCAGCATTTTAATTGGCAGTTAAATATTTTAAAAGTTTTTGAATTTTGAACCTTTTTGGCATAAAACAGAAGGAATTGTCCTTCCCACCTGCAAACCCTCTGATAAAGGCTCTTCCTGGAATTAACACCTGGCTCTAATCTCTGCAGTCATTAAAGATTTAAGTGCCCACTTCTATGCTATTTAGTCTTGCATTGCCATTGCCCTGTTGCTCTTTTCACTAGATGAAAAGTGAGTGTCTATAAATGATGCATTAAAGTTAAGCCATGGTAGGTTGCCATTCTTTTGTAAGCAGTTTTCTATAGGAATTTTTTTTAAAGTAACTGGTAGGCTAACTCCACCTGGGCATCTTTGGCTGCAGCCATGCAACTCTGAGACAGCATCTCAAGGCAGCTGTTTCAATATTGGTATGGCTACCACAGCATTAATACAGCCTTCCTCAAAGCTGTAAAGTGTTTAATAGACTTATGCCACTCTCTCCCACTTTTAGAGAATAATGCAAATAATTTTTCTTGTTCAGGTGATAAGACACATTGTTTGGGATTCTGCAAAGTTTTACCTTAATAGTATCACTGATTATCCCAGCATTCATCTCATGCTAATAAGCCTCCTTCCATTCTTCTGAGAAAATGGATGATATTTGGGACAAGATATGGATAAAGCATAGCTAGTAGAGGTTTCTTATCCTAGATTTCAAAACCTTTTTCCTGTTGTCTTTTCTGCATTTTTCTGCTGTTTGCTGCTGCTGCTGCTGCTGCTGCTACTGATACAATGGTGGCTGTAGAGATGCAAAGACTAGGAACGTGTTTTAAAAATTCTGTGTCTGCTGCTAAGTACAGATTAAAATCAAAGCTGGAAGTGTAGCGAAGGTGTGAAATGTAAGCGTGCCACATAATTTTATTTGTATGGTATGTAGTGATATACAGTGGAATTCAGAAAAAAAATAATGTAAATGTTTACATTAAACTCAGAATATATTAAATTAAAAATCTTACCATATTGTACAATCATAAATTATACATACACCCCCCGATTATTGAATTTATTTTAAAAAAGCATATTAAAGAACGATATTAATTGACAACACATAAAATGACCAGATGGTGCCCCTTTAATGTCATATCTTACTGGCTTCCAGCTCATTTTCAAGTTTTAATGATAATTGATTGATTGATTCACCCATTCATTCAATTGCATGCCTATTAAACTATAGAGACCTTTATGGGCTGGTTCTAGATTATCAGAAAGAATGTTCCCTCCCATATCTTAAAATTGACCTCAGGAACCCTGCGAAAAGTGCTCTCTTGGGTTGATTTGTAGCAAGTGGCAGCCAGGAATTATTCCTCTCATTGGTGCCACTTCATTCTCAATGAGACATAACTAGCCCCAATTTTATTATATTTCCAGTGGCAGGTGAGGATGCTTTATTGTCCAGGCCTTTTGCAATGTTGAAATAGAGCATTCAAGAAATACAATCAATCAATGAATTAATGAATTTTTTTAAATTGCCACAACTGAGCTTTATAAGCAAGCTGTGTCTGCTGTCTATGCTATTATATATTTTAATCATTTAGTTTTTTAAAAAAACAGACACACTATTAAAAACTAATTCCAATTTTAGAACCCCATAACGCCTTTTCATTCTGAAGAAACTCTGAAGGGAAATATATACATTGTAAAATGAACTTAAATACATTGAGATTAAATTTCCCCCAATTTAGGGTGTGTCAAATTTTTATTTATTTAGTTATTTATTAATTACATTTTTATGCTGCCCAATTCCCGAAGGACTCTGGTGGCTTACAACATGGATAGCAATAGCACTCAGATTTTATATACTGCTTATAAGAGCTTTACAACACTCCCCAAGCAGTTACAGAGTCAGCTTATTGCCCCCAACAATCTAGATCCTCATTTCACCCACCTTAGAAAGGATGGAAGGCTGAGTCAACCTTGTTGTCAAAGACTTCAAGTTTATCATTAGGGTAGGAACCATATGGATTCCTGGAGGGGATCCTGTTCCAGAGAGCAGTCTCTGTGATGGAGGAGCTATACTTCCTAAGTCTTAGCAGATCACATTGTTTAATTGTGGGGATCTGTTTCAGTGTTATTCATAGATATGAAGCAGTTTCTACTCTAAAGGTCAACAAGGCGGGCATGCAGGTCACAGGAAGGTAAGCAGAGCCAAGAGGAAATTCCAACAGTCACTGAACTCCAGATGATTTACCAATGATTATTTTCACAAAATATTTCAGAATTGGCAAGCTGAACTGCATTTTCTTAATGTGCATTATTCAAGCTGTTCAAGCCAAAAAATGGTTGTCTTTTATAATCTGGAATTTGCTTTGCCTTGCTTCACTGGTGTGGACATCTTTTAAAGCGTACCTATCCAAAATTATATCTCGGGGAGGTGCAGATTATGATACTAAATATTAGATCATTTCTACTAGAAGCAACAAAAATTGCTACAACAAAAGAAACAGCACTTTTGGGGGAAAAAACAAAAAGGTTTGATTTGCACTAGAATTTTCACGTTTATGTTTATATTTTGTATAAGGGGGTTGGATTCTTAGTTACAAAATGAATAGTAAAGGTCATACCCTTCTCGTTCGTCGTCGTTGTTATAATAAACCTGCAAAAAAGAACAACAAACAGATTTATAGTTATGGTGTTTCCAGGAAATCAAGGAAAAGACCAAGCCATGAGTTTGCTCTTTTTCACATAAATCAGTTGCTCATTTTGTTCAGTTTTGGCATGCCCCATTCATGTTTAGAGGACTTGTGAGAAAAAGTCTCTGACAGGTCATGTCTGTTCATTCTTTAGAATTCTTCCATTCTCTGTTGTTTGTTGGAATGAAACTAAGTTAGGTAAACACAGTTGGTTTGTCCGCCAAAAGTGTAAACCTTTGTGAAAAAAATGGATAGGATGAAATCCTTCTCTTTCTCTCTGTATTTCCTTCCATCCTGGAAGAGTCAACACTCTAACTCTGTGGAGGAAATGCAGCTCTGCTTTAATGTGAAAGAATGGCTTAAAAAGAATACTTTACATCCATATTTGATTTGATGCTAGGGATCAAATTTGACATTTTATTGTGAGGAGGAAGACAGCTTTTTCTGGACAGGGGCAGGGCCGGATTAAGACCTTTAGAGGCCCTAGGCACTTAAAAGATTCTGGTGCCCCCTTGTAATTCAAAATATAAACAATAATAAGCCAGACCTGAGCTGTGGCTGGGTGTGGCTTTGCAGTCTGTGATCGGCTGGTCTCTGGTCTGACTTGCAGGCTGGGTTGGCTTGCAATTGGCTTGCAATCGGAGATCGGCTGAGCTGGGCTGGGCCGGCTTGCAATTGGTTGGGAATAAAAAGGTTGGGAGCCCCTGGTCTACACACATACATAATATTATTATTATTGTATATATCTGTATATAATTTTTTCATTTTATGAAAACTTTTTTGAAGATCCTAATTCTGCTGCACCATTTGCAGTAGTGCACCTTGGTCCTTGGTAAATTCAGCTATGGAAAATTTCTGTGGTGCCCCCCTTCCCTTGATGCCCTAAGCACGTGCTTTTTGTGCTTAATAAGCTCTGGACAGGGGACACATTTGGCCTTTGAGTACCTGAAGAACAAATGATGCACTAAAATTGGTAATTTCTGTAATTCTCTTGAGAAGAGTTTGCAACAGTTTCCCCTTGAATTCCTTTATAAAAAGAGAGTCATGATCAAAGGAACCTTAAAATCTCAACTTTCGTTCTTCAATCTTGAAAAATGTTAACACCTATTAAATAATAGTAGATTAAAAGAAATATTTAACTTTTGGCCTTTCTGTTTTAAATGTGTTTACACTGAGCAAAAGAGCTACATTTTGATAGCTCAACTCTTAGCTCTGTTCAGTTAGATTTAATTTCAGTTGTGATCCATCCACACCTCAAAGACCGAGGATGTCAGTGGCATACAGAAAGTTCTCTGTTCAATCTTTGGCAACCAGATGAAATCATGACATGAATGAGTCTTTGCAGATTCAAGATTGCCATCACCATTCCCTAGTGTGCTCTAATAATCTGATCAAATAATCTGGTCAAATAATCTGATCTAGAAGAAGATACCTTCAACTTTATGTCAGTGGACTCCCAAAAGTTATTTACACAGAATGGATCATGCTCATTTATTTCTGAGAAATAGAGGATGGACCAAACCATTACGAGGCAGGAGAGACCTTCACATTGCCTGATTTCTTACCTGTCCAGCTCTTTGGAGATTGCCAAAATGAACATCTGGTATGAAAAGAACAGGCTGGGACTCCAGGTCAGCCATAGTTTTAAAATAGGTGATGTCGCTCTTCTTTTGGAGAGGCACAGGAGTCAACTTCCCTTCTGCTGTTCAGGAAAAATGGAAGAGATGGTTACTGACTGGGAAGACATTATTAGCACCAGACCAAACACTGTACAGACCAGAGGAAACGTTTGCGTCCTCACCATTAGGGCAAGTTGCCTGAGAAACTTGACCTTTTGATTTCTTTCTGTTTTGCTTTCTTTCTTCATCCCGGATTTTCCTTTCGGCTCCCTGTGACAAGAAACACAGACTTTAAAGTAAGTAGCTGGTCTGTAGAGGAGGCATCTGTCACCAGGAATCAGCTTATTCTTACTAGTTGTGATTATTTTGGGGTTTGAACAATGTTCTGATTACCAATTTATTCTGATATTTCTAGTTTTCTTTGTGTTCTGATGTGTCCACAGAATATGGTTGTTTTTATTAAAAAATCAACATGATAGCAAAGCTCCGCCCATATTTTATGCGTGTTATACATACAATGCACATAAAAAATAGCCAAAGCTTCCATTATGCTCTCAGGACCATCATGTTGACTTTTTAACCACACCCTCAAGCATTCCTGTTTGCGATATTAGAGAATAGTTATAGCTCAGGGTTGAAATGAGGGGGTCCTTGGTGCTCTCAGAGCTTGGATGTTTTCTTGCAGATGTTAAGTTATCCAAACTAGGTAAGATCATCAGCACTGTTTGTGTTGATATGGTGTACTGCCCAGAGTCCTTTGGGATTGGAAAAGGTTATAAATATTTTAAAACAAACAAGTAACCAAATAGAATTAAGAAATGTTGAAAGGAGGCTATATATATTATAGCTAAATTGTAGGAATTTTTGAGGCACTGGTTTGTTCAGATTGTTTTATGCTTTGACTGTGATATGTGGACAGCAACATTGTGCTTAAGATGTTGCATGAAAATGGTGGCGTCCATTTCCATGCCCATTCTCAACTTTGGAAGCTCAGTAGATAACATCAGACCAATCACTATTTCTCACCCCTACCTACCCAAGGATGGTTAAAGAGGAAGGCAGTGCTTGTAACTTTGCTACTTCTAAATAATAACATTAATACGAATCCTTGACAATAAATACTAATTTGAGATGCAAAGGAAAAGACAGTGATGTTCTCGATAAAAAGCATAAAATCCATCTTGATGAATCATACCAAGGTCAGCCTAATCTAATATTTTATTTTCAACAATGACTCTCCAAATGCCTGTGCAATGTCTAGCAGTCCCAAGGGAAATAGCTTTTCTTGGCCATTGGTCTCTAACTGGCACCTAAATGCTCTATTTGGATTTATATTTTGATCCTTCATTTCTTATCCCTTTTCATGTAAACTGAGTTTTAAAAAACATTAACTTGGTTCATCTTAACATTTCTTTGTACTTTTCTGCTATGATATACCTAGGAGACGAATTTCCTATTTAAAGACAAGGGCCATTACAATCAAACAAGAACGAAACAACTTTTGGTAATAAACTTTTGTTCCATAGTCATCTCTATGTGTTTATTTTTTGTTTATCTTGATTTAGGCACTGTCCAGGATACTCCAACAGACTCTGGGCAGTTCACAAATAATAATATAAAACGAATTATCATGAGATAACATGAGAGAATGTAAATCCGCAGAGACTCTATTCTTGCCACAATGTTACACAGCATTTACTGTACTTCGAGATTTGGCATCCAGTCCTTAATTCCAACACATACACAGATACACAGACACACTGACACACACATACTGCTCCCACCTTTGATTGTAGAGGTAGAAAACTAATGAATACCATTTATAAGAATGAACAAAGCCATAATACAGAATCCGTAAGCAACTGTAATTATGCTTGCAAGCAGACATTTAAAAGATACAGATGTATTCTGTGGGATTTCAACATCTAGATTTGTTGACATAGTTGGCTTCAAAGCAAATTGGAATCACTGCTCTACAATATTAAATATACTATTAAGGAACTCATTACCACTGTGCACATATTAGAAAGGAGAGTACCTCTGTGGAAGCTTCTAAATTATAGCATAGTGTAACACGTTTGGTATCTTTGGCATCTCAAAATCCCCACTTGAAAAAAATAAGTCCTATGGGACCAGATACAGACATTCCTAGAGGGAGGGGCGGGTGAGAAAAAGAACAGCATGAGCAAATATAGCCCATAGGGAAGCTTCTACTTCTTGTTGCAGGTCAGTACAGTGCTTTTGATTTGTAATTTCATCTGGCCTTGTTGTATGCTTTTACTTTTGCATCTTGCATGCCTGTTTTGGTCCAGGAAGGTAGCAATGTCCGGCTGTCCTTGTCTGGGATCTGAAGATGAAGCGGTCAAACTTGGTTATATTGGAGTAAGAGCAGGGGTGGGTTTCTACTGGTCTAACAACCGATTCGCTTCGGGTGTGCACTTTGCACACACTCTGCTGCGCGCGCATCACATTAGGGCCCGAAGAACAGACGTGGC
>JANHGC010005050.1:111239-122310 GCA_027560395.1 Boaedon fuliginosus | reverse complement strand
TTTCTAACCATCTGGCAAGTTTGAGGTTGATTGGTGCAGAACTGTAAGTTTCTATAAAGCACATACAAACACACATCCGAAATCCACCTCTTTTATAGATATAGATTGGAATTTTTGTTGTTGTTGTTAGATGTTAATTCTTTATGCATTTTGCACATTTTATGTTTCTGTAATATACTTTGGATTCTTTGTTGAAGTTGTTTATTAAAATAGTACCGTAAAGAGACTAACAGTTCATCAGCTTCTCAGAAAATAGGTCTCAGTTTATTTGGAATATCTTGCAGTTAGGTTTAAGATAAAATATTTGTTTATTTTCTGATGCCCATCACGTTTAACTTAAAATTACTTAAGTATGTTTAATTGCAGTACAGACTGTTTGAGATCAACAAACACAAATGTTCAGGATATTCAAATTGAGAGAATTAGGCAGTTATCAGTTGTTAAAATATAAGCTTAGCATCATATTTAAACATACAGGTTAAATATAGACAATTGTCTGAAAATAATTACCACTATGATTTTCGTATCTGATAACTGCACAGTGTAATTACAGTGTGCTGGCTTTAATTATGTATAATATAAATTTTGCATGTTTAATACCACATATTTGTAAGAGTACATTCAGTGTCTGAGACTGTAGATGGATATGTAAAGGTTTATGAGAGGCTACTAAAAGGTATAAAACTGGTTCTCAGACTGATAAAAGATTCTGGAGGTAGTTACATATAGAACAAGCTGCAAGCTTCCCTCTTATACACGAATATACCCATCTCTTCAGAAATTAGAACATGTGTACAGCAATTAAGATGAATAAACTGAGAATACTTCAGTTGTTGGAATACATGTAACCATCCCTTTCATCTCAATAATAATTGCTAGTGAGAACTCAGTAAGAATCTTGCTTGGAAAAGAATCATTTGGCTTTTGGGCAGCTGCCCAGAAGCCTTACACTTTTTTTCCTGTTGTTGGGTATTACTGGACAACCTCAATCAGATCTTAACCAGTAATGTATATATGTAGGTAACCAATGCTCTATTCTGTCCAGTGTATGAAAAACATAAAGAATATACTCCTCAGATAGTCCAGAGAAACTCCAGTGCATGTCAGTTTGATAAATAATCATACATCTTTTTCATCCAGCCTTTTTTATTTATTTAGTGTATTTTAGAAATGTATAAGGCCAGCCAATTTTACAATGACTCTGGGGATATTGTTAAGTGAGTTTTGCTCCATTTTACAAACTTTCTTGCTCCAGCTGTTAAGTGAATCACTGCAAGGGTTAAGTTAGCATGATTGTTAAAAGAATCTGGTTTCCCCATTGACTTTGCTTTCCAGAAGGTTGCAAAAGGCATTTTAATGTGGCATACATTAAAATGAAATTTCATTGCATATAGCTCTCAAAGGATCACATAAACCTGGGACATTGCCAGGGATGGGTTCCTACCAGTTCGCTGGTTACCCACTTTGTGGGTGTGCTTCCCGATCAGCTGTCAAAAGCGCACTGCGCGCGATTGACTTCAAAATCTTCATGGTGTTCTGCAAGCACTCTGATCCAACACCTGTGCAGCGGCAATCCGCGGAGTGTCTAAATTTTGATCACGTGACCATGGGGATGCTGCAATGGTTGTGTGAAAAATGTTCATAATAGCAATAGCAAAAGCATTTAGACTTATATACTGGTTCATAGTGCTTTTACAGCCCTCTCTAAGTGGTATACCGAGTCAGCATATTGTCCCCAACAATCTAGGCCCTCATTTTACAAACCTCAGAAGGATGGAAGTCTGAGTCAACCTTGAGCCTGATGAGATTCGAACTGCCAAATTGCAAGCAGCCAGCAGTCAGCAGAAGTAGCCTGCAGAACTGCATTCTAACCACTGCATCACTGCGGTTCTTCGTAACTCACTTTTTTCAGTGCTGCTGTAATTTTGAACAGTCACTAAATGAACTATGTAAGTTTAGGACTACCTGTACAGTAAAAACAATCATACAACACAATTTAAGCAAAATAAAACAGCCCCTCTCTCAAATGCAACAAGAAAAGCCACCATTAAAGACATGCAGGACCTGCTATTCGCTCTAATCTACCCCAAGGCTAGGGAGCAAACAATTTTTTCAATTTTTGAATATGGACAGGATGGGGGCCAGATGCAACTTGAAAGAGATGGTAAACCAGTGATAAAGAAGGCATGCTTCTTAGATCCTGTCAGTTGATACTGCTTATAGAATGGGATCTATTAGAACGGCATAGAACAACTTTATTGTCACTTTGAATGTACACTATTTGGCATACATTAAAATGAAATTTCATTGCATATAGCTCTCAAAGGATCACAACTTCCAATATACACTACATAACTATGACAAAAAACAAACAAACAAACAAATAAATACAAAACTATGCAAATACCCATGTATATTATATGACACAGAGAAACAACTTAGTGTAGTTTGAATGTATATGGGTACATGGTGAGAAAAATGAATCATGCGAGTTGGATGCCAATTCTGTCTGTTTGGACAGATGCCATGGAGGGCGCCATGGATAATTTTTAATAAGGAACTTCAGATAACTTCATGACTATTTGCACTTACCTTTCACTGAAATTTGCCCTAATCTGCACATGCCTTAATAATTCTGTTTTGATACACATAGAATTATAAATGTTGAAGAAGCCATCAAGTCCCCCAAAACCCAAATCCAGCCAATCTTGATCAACAAGCCCTAATCTTCCGTGTGAAGAAGGGCTGGTCAATTTTGGAAGTAACTTCTTAGAAAGAGTTGAAGCAGGTACTGCAATAAATTGGCGAAGATGTTTATTCTTTCAATGCAAATGAATGTAAAAAGGCTCTATACTTTAGTCACCAGGATGGATTAATAGGCAATCACTAATGAAAGAGCCAGATGCATGACTAAGTATCATGGAGTCATAACTTAATATGCAAGTTAGTAAATACTGTAACTCCAGATCTATGTGGTAATTCATAACCTTAATAATAGCAGAATTGCTATCTGAATGGAACTCTTTACAACTTACTTTTGAAATGCAGCAGGGTTTTAAAAGAACCAGATGTTCCTCCCTACTGTGATCTGAGGTATTTTTCCCACTTACCAATGTTTAATTTCTATTTGCTATCATTAACATTTCAGCTGCAGGAATTATATTTCTCTGCCTTTTACCTGAAATTATCCAAATCATTATCTTCTCGAAATCCCTGATTGACAGCACTTGTAGACAGCTTAACAGATCTGAAACAGTCTCGCTGCTTTTTTGCTGTTTTTACTTCAGGGTTTTATGGTCTTGTGGGATAACTTGTGAATGTACATATACATGTAGTATTCTAAATCGCATTGTTTAAAAAACATCTAAGTGGAGGAACTTAAAAGCAGCCAGCTTTTGTATGCAGTTAAGAGAATGTTGGAAAGAATTCTCAACTTTGGGATAGTCTCCTGTGCCTCAGTTTTTACAGGTTGTATCTGCCCATAGCTAGTTGTAGATTTTTTTTATTACCCAGAGAATTAGATAAAAATATTACATTTTAAAGAGCCAGTGTATTGTAGTATAATGGTTAGGATTTTAAATTAAGATTAGGCAGGTTCTTGGTTACTGCCTGGACAACTCCCTGAAGTTTTCTTGGCATTTCTTTAGAAAAATGGTTTATTGTTACCTCTTTCCTAGGACTGAGAGAAAGTGACTGGCCCAAGGTCATCCAGCTGGCTTTGGTCTAAGTTGGGACTAGAACTCATGGTCCCTCAGTTTTTAGCCTGATGCCTTAATGACACAGATGCCCTGAAGGCCCACTTTTGTTGCTAGAGTGAGGATCTTAAAGTGTACACACAACTGAATCAGTGATGGGATTCAATTTTTTTTACTACTGGTTCTGTGGGCATGGCTTGGTGGGCATGGCTATGTGGTCAGCCAATCAGAGGTAGTATTTGCTGTGGTTGGCTAATCAGAGGTGGTATTTGCCAGTTCTCCGAACCAATCAAAATTATTTCTGCCAGTTCTCCCGAACCTGTCAGAACTGGCTGAACACCACTTCTGACCTGAATACTTTGTGCCTTCTCAGAAAACTAGGTAAAATGGGCAGGATTTTCCAGGGTTGCACAGCTCACTCAGGGAGCAGAGTATGGGCTGCTTCTTCCAGGGAGACAAGCATTTTTTAATCTCATGCTTTTAATCTCTTTTTTCCCATCTTGTTGCTTTTCCTCATGATCTGTTTTTACATACTTTGAATTCATCCGTGGAAGTTCCTTCAATAACATCCTTCTCTCAGTATAGCTTCTCTATTGGAGAGGCATGATACCTCTACCTGTAATCTCTCCTTCTTTCTCTGAGAGAGCTATATAGGAAAAGTGCTTGGGAATTTTGTCAGGGAAGCCACTGTCTGGGAAGGTTTACACTTGTCTTATATTCTGTAGCAAAACCAAAACAATACTGCTACCATACACATGTCTATATACATTACTCCCAACTTGTTTTAAATTAGTCTTTTATTAAGGGAGATTCTGAAATGTGAGAACCACCCTTGCTTTTAGAATCTTCTCAATAAAGAAACAGTTGTTTGTTTATTTGATTGATTATGTGTCTTCAAGTAGCTGTTAGACTCCTAGCAACCACAGTTTTTTTTTCTCCATGATAGTTTGAAAATTATATAAAATATATAAATCCATGCAGCAGCTGTATGTGTCTGTCTGTTACAGTTTGTCTGATCCCTTGTTGCTTTTTAGTTTAAACTGAGCAACTCTAGATTTAAAGGAACAAGCTATTCAGTCCTTCTTTTGCATCTGTCACGATCTATAGAACGTTTGCAAGCCTGTTGTAATGCTAATAGATTCAGATGAAAAGATAGGCGAGATATTTTAATATGTCTGCTTTAGCAGATCTGTAAAATGAAGTGGAGAATTCCTCTCTCGGGGACTGCTCACAGTGAGCCTTTAATTTATGCTTAAGTAATGTTAGTTTGGTTATGGCTTGAGCAAAGGTTTGTGGAAAATATTTAATCATTTGAGGCAAAATTATTCCATAAAATTCTCTTTCCCTCTTCCCACACCATGACCACATTATCTCTTGAATGAGAAGCCTTAGGTTATGATTTTGGACCTTCCTTCCATTGTCCACAATTGCCTTCTTTCTGAATAGGTTTTTACTGCTAATTTCTAGTTTTCTTTGTCCTAATTCCCTTCCAAAAAAATCCCACACCCTGCAATACTTTTAAATGTCTAGGCCTGATTTCAAACACACCAAACTTTGTTTCTAGTTTGATTGCAAAAGTGTCTTATTTTTTAAAAAGACGAATCAAGTAATTTAAATGCAATTCCCTCCTCTCTAGTAATTCAGGTTTTAAAATGGGCCATACTGTGATTTTTAACAAGCTTGCTTCTCTAATTGCCCTTTTTGGGAGGGGTTAAGGTGTTCGGCAACACAGCTCTCAAATAAATGAGCTAAAGAGTGAACTTTATAACACAATTTGTTTTGTGTAGCTATTCAGCTGTGATCTATTATATAGGCAGCCCATGGTGAGCAGGCAAGAAAGCAACATTTTCTTAATGAAGACCAATTTGAATTTCTTTAAATTAAAACATTTTTTATGGGACTGTGCTCTGTTCACTAAACAAATAATGTTCAAACATATCGATCATCTGATAAATTTAAGCATTTTCCTTTATATACTTCAAGTAACATGAGAGTGGGTCTATCTTGATACGCTCAGTCTCCTCATCAACCCTTGGGACCCCAAATTTGCAGCCAGGGGAAATATTACATGGATGAGATTTGAGATTTATACGTTTGGATTGTAAAAATCCAGATGTCCATTAGATGGCAGTAGAGGAAGTCATTGGTTATATATCATTATTAATGTATTGTAATGGTCTATGTCTCTATGACAATGTCTTTGAGAAACTGGAGGAAGAGCTGGAGCAGCCATCTAGGCAAAAGGCAGATAAGAGGCAGCTTAGCCTGCAGAAGCAATGCAACATAGCAAACATGACTAGACTGTAAGGGGGAAGGAGGGGAAGAGATGGACTTTCCAACTTACAAGACACTGTTACTGTAAACCTGCAACATAGCCAGTGTTATGATTGACGCTCCTGCTTAAGACTATTTGAATGGTTGACAGCTATTTTGCGGCCAATTGGAAGTTTTCAGCCCGGATCTTGTAGCTCTAATGTAGACTTTCTGAATGATTTCATAATATGCACCATCAGCATCTTGTTTAATTTTTAAATTTGAGGAACCTTTAGGTTTGGAATTAAGATTTTATTTAAGATTTATTTTTAGCTTTGGTTTTTTTGTTGTTGAAAGAATGTGGAGGTGATTATTTTTATGGCAGATGGTAGAACCTGTGCAACACAATTTCTAAAAAAAAAATGATCTAAAAAAATGTGCAAGCATAACATAGCTATAGGAAACTGTGAAGTTGAATTCCTAAGACCATGATGGTGAACCTATGGCATGTGTGCTGGAAGTTGCACACAGAGCCAACTCTCCGGGCATGACAGTCATAGCCCGTTGCTCTTCTGGGTTCTGGCATGTGCTGGGCAGCTGGTCGTCATATGCAGAGGAGTGCAGGAAACTGGAAGAGCAGTTCCTGGCACATGCATGCACACTGACCACCTGGTCTTCCAGTTTCTAATGTGCATGCGTGCGCAAAGACCAGTTGGCTGGTGCATGCATGCACATTAGAAACTGGCTGGCCAGGTGGTCTTTGTGCACGCATGCACATTAGAAGCCAAAAAACCAGGTGGCTGGTGCACATGTGCACGCCAGGAGCTGTTCTTCTGGTTTTCGGTGCACACATGCACAATCACATGCACATTTCAGCACTCGGTTTCTTTTTGGCATGTGCACGCACTCCTGTTTCAGCACTCAGTGCCAAAAAGATTAACCAACACTGTCCTAAGGATTGAAAGAGATCTTGATAATCATTTAGTCTAACCCCCATTACGCAGTGTAGGAATCCTCATAGTATCCCAGATAGATAGTAGTCCATTTTTTTCTTGAAAACCTCCAGTGATGAAGCACCCATGGGTTCACGAAGCAGGCCATTTCATTGTTTCATAGATCTTGCATTCACAAAATTCCTCTTTATTTCAAGTTTGGATCTCTTTATGTGTTCGGCTCGGTTTTGTCTTGCCCTCAGGTCTTATGGAAGACAAATCTATGGTTTTTGCTCTGTGATATCCCTTGATGCATTTATGTTTTATAACCTGTATAAGTCGCCCACAGTCACCTTGTAGAGAAGATGGGCAGCATAAAAAATTGATAACAAATCATGAATAAATATATTGAAAGACAGTCACTAGTAGACAAACTCAATTCAGGTATTTGTGGTGTGAATTACTGGCTAGACTAAGCTACATGGATGTCATGAGTATTCATGCTTTTATCACATTGAATACTAATGCAGCTTGCTTAGAATAGAACATGTTGCGGTATCCATAGGAACAGAAGGGAAGTACATGGCGAAATGAAAGGAATATAGAAGTATGCCAATTAATAAAATGTTGGTTGTTCAGCATTGGTGCTTAGGGAATATTATGCTGTGTGGTGCAATTTAGGAAGGTTTTGCGATATTTAAGAGGCAGTGTGATGTCAATCTAAGACAGTGCAACTAAGCCAAAGCTTTTTAACGCACATGTATAGTAGTAGCTACCAGGATAGCTCCCCCTTCAAGGATAGGACTGCTGTACTGATATCTATAGTATTTAAGGTATATGAATTAGCTTCTCATAAGCAACCTCTGGTTCCTAGTAGTTCCTTTTTCAGGGATGGGAATGCCATAGTGCTTCCACATTATCTCCAGCATATTGCTTTGTTCTGGCAATTTACTTTCATACATTGCAAGCCTTTATTGCCTTTCTTATCAAGAGATCCAATTCTTGTTTGGGTGCCAACAAGGCCAGGAGAAGTGGAAAATTCAATAATTTCATGGAGCATTATTACCTTGCTATGTTATCTGCACCCATGTTGGTACTTAGATAATATGGGATTAAACTGGAAGCCAGTAGAAAGCAACAACTCTACCTTCTCTTCCCTTCTTTCAATTGCCAGTGGACAGTGATGCTTCATCTGTCTCATAAATTGACTGCTTTGCTTTTGTTACTCTCTTATTCAGGGGAAGTTTCACTGTTTTGCTTTGCATCTAGAATCTAAATAGACTTAGAAGGATAGGCAATTCAGCCAGGGCAATACTCAGTTTTACTGTTTTTACTGCTTCATTACATTTTTCGTGATCAGCAAGACAGGGTCAGCTGGATACTGAATCATAAATAAATGTATGTAATATCTGTGAACGCACATTATCATTCTTAACTGGAACTCTCCATTAAAGATCATGAAATTGTAAGGAGAATCATGCTGGATCAAACCAAAGATCTTATCTCACCCAGCTTTCTGTTCCTACAACCAGTCAGAATATTATAGGAAACAATAACCTGTACACTTATTTCCTTATTTGCAAATATAATTTGTGAAAGACCTCTTGATATATTTTTTCTTCTGCTTACTATAATCTTGCTTGAATATTTTAATTTATGAATAGACTTATGTAGACTTTTAGATTCTTGAGTGGTACACTGAGTCAGTTCAGGCTTAGGGTTATGACTCCAGAATAGCAGAGTTGGAAGGAATCTTGTAGGTCTTCTACTCCAATCCACTGCTCAAGCAGGAGACCCTATGTCATTCCAGACAAAATTGATATCCAATCTCTTCTTAAAAACCTCCAGTGATGAAGTACCCTCAGCTTATGAAGGCAAGGCACTCCCCTGATTAGTTACTCTAATGGTCAGGAAATTTATGCATGTTTCTAGGTTGGATGTCTCCTTGATTAGTTTCCATTTATTGCTTCTAGTTCTGCCTTCAGATTCTTGTTCTTTTTATTCATTTCAGAAGACTTTTCAGGTACAGAATTCCCAAATCACTTAATATGGTTTAATACAATTACAGATACTATAATTTTAAGTTTTCAGTCCTCCAAATTCTTGTATTGTTTATAGAATATTATTGGCTTTGTTTTGATATTAACTTGTCAGCTGATGCTGATAAAAGTAGTGATGCTGATGTCTTGTAAGCTATCTGTAGATTATTATTTTTTTGCAATTCAAGGTCAACAATTTTCCAATGGTGGCTTTAGGCAGGGAGTAATTATATCTGTTTTTGAAAACAAATCAACACAAGTGAAATTGGTCTGCTTTCACTGGGTGGTGATTTTGTAAACTCAGTCTTTGATGGCAAAAGTAAATGCTACAAGGGTTATTTATTCATTGCTACTTTGACATCAAAGCTTTTATTGCCAAGCAAGATTTTATAGCCTAATTCTTAATAAAGAGAGGGAGGAATGAAAGATTAGCTATGGGAAAATTGCAGAAAACATTTTTTTAATCTTATTGGAATCAAATCATTAATCCACCCAGTTCAGAACTACAATAGTTACACCAGTTTTCTTCACTCTGAGGGTTATCAAGTCATGTAGATTTAACCTCCCCTGAATAATTTTATTGAGCATAATTATTGCATAGACTCTGGGAGACATTAGCCCACAAATTCAGAGGTGCCAAGATTATAGAAAGCTGGCTTGTGCTTTCTGCCAGTTGTTCTTTAGTGATTCCTACAAGTTTTTCTAAGTTTAACCAGGAGACATTTAGAATGGGGCTTGTTACTTTCTGCATACAAAGTGTGCGCTTGTGTCAGGCACAAAAAATCAGCAACTTGTTCAAATGAGTACAAGTTTATTTCATGTGATCCCTAAACAAGAATCTGAACTACTAATGGTCAAGGCAAATTGGTGGCAGATAAGAATCAGTAGAATTCAAGGAGGGCAGGACTTGTGGGTGAAAAGAGATTCCAAGCTGATAACATGCTTGACCCCTTCCTTGGGTTCAGGTTGGTCATCTCCTACAGCTTTATTGTAAGACTCAGGTCCTTCTAATTATGTGTTAAATTTCCCTGGGGAATGGCTGGCTGAGGAATTCTGAAATTTTAAGTCAACACATCTTAGATTGTCAAATTGAGAAACAACAGAAATACATGGTTTGGATATTTCTGTATCCTGAGCAATAAAATATCAAATAAATAAATAAATAAATAAATAAATAAACAAACAAACAAACAAACAAACAAACAAACAAACATGAAAGTAGAAATTCTATTACAAGTCATGGCTCAAAGCCTTTTGAGAACTTACTTAAAGCTATACTGATCTTTGTCATCCCCTCTCTTTTTAATGTGTGCATTCATTTTCTCTTACTTTTATGCAATGAGCAATGTAAATAGATGTTATAAGAAGCATATATTATAATTATTAATGCTAGAGAATGGATTTATAACTTTACTATTCTGCTGGCTGACATGAAAGATTATTTTAAACTTCAAAGAAGCTGGGGTTTCCAAGCAGGTTGTCTTTCATCTGGTAACTTTTGGTGCTTTAAGTATATTATTTTAGTGGGAATAATAACTGATTAAAGATCTTTTCCTTGATTAATCAGTGAGTAAGCTTAAGAATAATCCCTTAAAGTGTTATTCTGTTTTGTTCTAAAACTGAACATGCTGCTAATTGAAGGTAAATTCTGCTGAACAAAACGGAGTTCCCAAGCTTAAAATTATTGATAGGATTATACTATGTGGTAAATTTTTCCTGATTTACAAAAACAAAGGATTGCCTTGTAAATTTCTTGGCTTTTAGATGGTGCTCCGATCTTGTTTTCCTGAACCACTGAAGAGAAAACTGCACTGATTGCAAGTGGGAGATTAGATTTCAAAGCAGAAGAGTAGCTAAAGTAGATCAATCTTGGAAATAGTTATCTCCTGCTCACTGTGGGAAAGATGGCCCATAGGCAAAAATATGTGTGTATGAGAATATGAAGAACCAATTTGGTTAAGGTGTTGGGCTAGAAACAGGGTGACCATAAATTCTAATCCTGCCTTAGGCGCAAAACCAGTTTGGATAGTCACTTTCTCTCAGCTAAATGTCTGTGGAGATTCTCAGTCATCTATTTTATTTATTTATTTATTTATTTGTCAACATGAACAAGATAAAAGATAAACATATAAACATGAACATAAACATGAAC